>JAAGNO010006704.1:68798-128945 GCA_033439905.1 Ceryle rudis | reverse complement strand
GAAGGAAGGAAGGAAGGAAGGAAGGAAGGAAGGAAGGAAGGAAGGAAGGAAGGAAAGAAGGAAGGAAGGAAGGAAGGCAAACCTTTTTATAGTTTGCCAAATTGTTCTATTATTTTTTTTCAGTACTTTTTTTTTTAAATAATATTTTCAAAATTTTTCTAAATGCAGTCTTGGTAGGAAATTACTTTTTTACTTAAATTTCATTAATTATCAGCTTCTCTGGATGCATACAAAATTTAACAGGTTGATTGGCTCTTTAAAGCGAAGTGGCAAACAATGTACTCAGAAATAATCAGTACAACTCAGCCTAACATGATAACACAGATGGATACCTCCCATTGCATGCAAAATTTGGTGGCAATACATCCACTGTCCTCATTCTGTGCTTCAATTACGTGATTTTTTTGAGAAGAGCTGAACACTTAGTAGCTCTTGCTGATGTCAACTAAAAGTTGTGGTTGCTGCCAGCCTTTGTAAATGAGGTTATAGAAGTTGACAAGCTCTGTGAAAACAGCAGAGGAAATGAATCACGTGGTGAAAGGGCACAGTTTCTCTCATGGAAATAGTTAATTCAGCTGACTCGAACCATCTCAACAGCATGAAAGAAGGATTTATTTTTACCTGCTAGAGACCAATGCAATGCAAGCCTCTGTGGATTAATAGCTACCCCCTAATTTGCTCTTAAACCCTGTGAATAGGAAATCACCCTCATCTGTAGTGAAATGCTGCCTACATGTTCTGCGGAGGGCAAGGAGTCAAAAGTAATCCTGAAGTTTTGGAGTAGCCTCTGCTTCTTACCTCATGAAGAGCTGTCAGAGGAGGAGGTGCTTTGTGCTGGCAGCTCCAAATCATCGCTGTCCTCAGTAAATTGGAGGCACTCATATCCATCTCCGTGTAGAGAAATTATATGAGGAAGTGCTTCAAGTTTTGTATCTTTAGCTTTTGCTTCTACAGGAAACACAACTGCAAAATTCTGAGATCTGTGGGATTCAGCAAAACAGACAATAAAATCTTCCATTCCTCTTCATATGCCCTATTTTTATAACTTTACATTTGTTTTGATACCCATTTAGATACCACTGTCAAGCTTCTAGTGACTCCCCAAGCTGAAATATTTAAATTCTTTTACCATTAAACAATCCAGGATACATTTGAAGGGCATTTTCTTTGTATGTCCTCGCATTATGCTCACAAAGGCACTAAGCAAAACCTTATTTTTTTTTCTTTTTAATCATAAATGTTTACTGGAAAAATTATGTAAAAAATGCATTGCCTGTAATACAGCAATTAATCAAGTATTCAGTGCCCAGCATTCAAGAGGATTTTCTTAGAATCATAGAAAGCCCCGAGTTGGAAGGGACCTCTAAAGGTCACCTAGTCCAACTCCCCTGCAGTAAGCAGGGACATCCTCAATTAGATCAGGTTGCTCAAAGCTCAATCAAGCTTGACCTTGAATGTCTCCAGGGATGGGGCCTCCACCACCACCTCCCTGGGCAACCCGTTCCAGTGTTCCAACACCCTCATAGTAAAGAACCTCTTCCTAATGTCCAATCTGAATCTACCTTCTCTAGTTTAAAACCATGGCTCCTCATCCTATTGCTACATGCCCTTGTAAACAGTCCCTTTTCAGATTTCTTGTAGGCCCCCTTCAGATACTGGAAGGCTGCTATAAGGTCTCCCCAGAGGCTTCTCTTCTCTGGGCTGAACAACCCCAACTCCCTCAGCCTGTCCTTGTAGGAGAGGTGCTCCAGCCCTCTGATCATTTTTGTGGCCCTCTTCTGGACCTGCTCTATGAGGTCTATGTCCTTCTTGTCTTGAGGGCTCCAGAGCTGGACACAGCACTCCAGCTGAGGTTTCACTGGAGCAGAGTAGAGGGGCAGAATCATCTCTTTTGATCTGATGGCCACACTTCTTTTGATGCAGCCCAGGATGCGGTTGGCCTTCTGGGCTGCAAGTGTACAGCTTCTTGTCCACCCGTACCAGTACTTTCTTACGCATGATGTTTACACAGAGGCATTCATGTTTTCTGCATAGAGAAGAGTGATCAGTTGTGCTGAGTTTTCTGAGTACCCCTTCACAAATCAGCATTCATTCTTCATAAGATTCTCTGGGATTTACCTTCCTCATGAGCATTACAATCAGACTACTTATTTGCTAGATCACTTACAGAAAAAAAAAATCAAAACCACAAAAAGGTCTTGCATATAATCAAAGCATATTTTCTTTCATTTGCAGAAATGCTCACTATGTACTCAGCTTTCTAGTTATTAAAAAAAAAAAAGTTTCTTTCTACTACATTAATTTTCCCCTTTTTATTTCCCATCTGAGAAGCCAAATTACAATAGCTTATAACTGCAAGGCCAGTTCATTCTGTCTTACCCCTTCTGTAATAATTCATCCTTGTGCAAAAAATGTTAATGTGGCCCAGCAGAGCAGCATTTATACCTCATTTACAGAGCATAAATTATATAGTTCAGGGTATTGCACATTAGGTTTTTCATCCCGTAATTTAAAACTGAACATAATCAATAAAATTACAGGCTCTACAACATTGCTTTTCCAGAGCATATTTGCATGTTGTTGGTGCTATTGTGTGTTGTAAAAATCTGTGCACAGAGGAAATACTAGTACAAGAAGACAATAAATTTGAAGGGAGATCTACTTTCCTGCAGCAAAATTGTATCATAAACTGTTTTCTAAAAAAATATGTCTGGGAACTCACCTCTGCTGGGCTAATGCAGAACACGATGGAGTTGTTTATAACCAAACACTAGTTTACAATAGGTATGCAAGTAAAACATTTAATAAATATTACTGGGAAATTACACACTTCGGTCAAAAGTCAGGTTGCTGTTCAGGAGCAACACCAGCACGTGTTTTTTTAGGAAGTCATAAAACAAAGAAGTGGGAAGGCAATGTAATGTGACCTCTGTGGCAGTGGGGCTGAGTCTGATTTAACCACATCATGCGGCTTGCTTAATCAGCCAAGTCCTGTAATGTTAACACCGTGTGCCAAACTACTATAAATATTTCTGACAAAATGAGCTGGGAAAAGAGATAAAGTTTTACTGCTTCCTGCTTTTACTTTGATTTCAGTATGCTAATGAATGTTAATAATATGCTAAAGTGTAGAGCTCAGAATATAAAGGTGTCCCCTCAGCTCTCTAACAGACAGGAAAAGGACAGTTTCCCATCAAAGACTGTGACTCTTCAAGATTCACTGTCCATATATATGTATTAAGATGCATATGAGGGAAGTTGCAAAGGGACAACCACATCCTTCACCACTGCAGAGTCTAAAGGCTGTAGGCACTGGCTAAAACAGATCTCAGGAGCTACTGGCACAAATCTTTAGAAGCAGGGATGAAAAGGAGACATTTCAAGCATGCAGCTATTCCAGCCTTTTTTTATGCTTACACAGAAATCAGTATACATCTCTGAAGAGTTGACTGGGCACACCAGTGAGGCATTTTTCCCAAAGCAGGCAGCTGAACATGAAGCTTCAGCTGCAGAGAAGAGCTGAATAACAGTGTGGGCTGATGCTACCGTCAATACTTCAGAAATGTCTGAAATACAAACCTGTGCTGTCCATTCCTGTCCCTTTTTGGTGGACTGGGGCAAAGCAATGTCCACCTGTCTTGGGAAAAGAGCTCAAAACATCAACTAAGCTCCTTCCTGGCAGAGGAAGAACAAGGTCTAGCACCTCCAGGAAGGGCTTTCCCTTGCAAGTGAGGCTCAATTTGGATCCCTCTGTTGTCTGTCTTGATTTCAGATGGCTGGCAGCTTTAGAACTGAAGGAAACATTGGTCTCTGCTTCTACAGAAATATAGGTTTGTGGGGGACCATTTTAACTATCTTATGTGGAAAAAATGTAATGGAGAAAAGATGTTATGAAGAATCAGATGCCAAGAGAAATCAAAGAGAACTATGGCCAGCAGCAATCCGATCTATTTTGGCTAGAACAACACTGTCTAACACTGCTTTGGAGGCATACCCTTCCCAAAGACACTATGGACACCTGTACAACCGGGTCCCACAGTAATGAAAAAAGGGATATTTTGTAACGTGTGCTCAGCAACTAGAATAAATGCCCGACTGTGGAGGCGGTGGTCCCTCATTCGGAGTGCTTGTGTATGCCTGCGAGCAGCTGGTACCCTCCCTGGTACTGGCAGAAACAGCTGCCTGGCTCTGGGACAGATTTCCCCAACACACACACGTTTATGCCTGCTTATTTTATTTCTCCGTTGCTCTCCTAAACACACTCCTAACCTCTTCAAACTACCTGCACACTTTCATCTACCAC
This sequence comes from Ceryle rudis, assembly GCA_033439905.1. Taxonomy (NCBI): domain Eukaryota; kingdom Metazoa; phylum Chordata; class Aves; order Coraciiformes; family Cerylidae; genus Ceryle; species Ceryle rudis. Next base: position 124,642 of record JAAGNO010006704.1, on the reverse strand, counting down.
TGCCCTTATCTACAACTACTCTCCAGACTAAGGCCCCAAGCTCCAAAAATAACTCACTGTAGCTGTTCTGTGGTACAATCTGATCTGTGGAAACCATCCATAGAGAGATGCAGTACAAATTGACCCCTCCACCTCAGTGGTGCTAAACAGCCACATGAAGAGATTGGTGTACCAGTGCTTGAGAAAAAAAGCACATTTTCAATGCTTATTTCTATGTTTCCATAACATCTATTAAAGAGGCATATAAAGAAAATAAAGCAATAGACCTTCTGAAAAAAGCATTATATATTCACCCCATTTTGTTTTTTTTTTTTTTTCTTTTCTAATCAGAATGAGCTGCATTCTGCCTCAGAAAACAAGTAGGAGACTTTTTCAGGCTTGAAAGAGCTGTCTGTCTCTTGCTAAAAGAGAGATTACTAATGTTTTTGGGTAAACCACCCTGTACAAGAAGAGAAGTGAAGGTTTTTTAAAACCTAGCATAAAAAGTAACTACCATCACAGGGAGACACTGTAGCAGCTTTGTTTTTTGCATCCTCAAAGCAAATTTTGCCAAGATTTTTAAATGGCAGACAAAAGGAAAGGAGCATCTGCATCTGAGAAGAGCACACACAGCCCAGGTGGGATCTCTTTCCACAGCCCAAACAAACCAGGCAGAGACATGGTTAGAGATATGTTGTTAAAAATACTCTGTTAAAAGCCATTTTTCATTAATAAGCCTCAGTGCAAAAAGTGAGGTAAATGGGGATGTATGAGCTCAGATGCACCACATCCCAGGAAAACACAGGATGAAACCACCAGTGCAAAAACCAGCAGGTGACAGACCTGTGTGATGTCTTAGATGTCTTATGTACACATGGGTTTCAGGGTCTGGTTGCTCTTAGACAGGGGAAATGAGTGTGTTTGTCAGCACGCCATGGGGTTATATACAGTCAGGGTTATATACCTGTGAGCAATCCCCTATATGGTGGGGACTAAGTTCCCCAGGAGGCGGAAAGTTTAAGAATAGGTTAGACAAATATCTGCTAGGAATGACATAAATACAGGTCATCCTGCCTCAGGCAGAGTAATGCACTAAATTATAGAATTGTAGAATGGTTTCTGTTTGAAAATACCTTTAATGTCATCAAGTTCAACCATTAACCTAACAAGGCCAATCCCACCACTAACATGTCCCTAAGCACCTCATCTACATGTATTTAAATACCTCCAGGGATGGTGACACCACCACCTCCCTTGGCAGCCTGTTCCAGTACAGGCTCTTCAGTGAAGAAGTTTTTCCTAATCTCCAAACTAAAACTCCCCTGGTGCAGCTTGAGGCCATTTCCTCTTGTTTTATCAATTGTTAGCTGAGAGAAGAGGCTAACCTCCACCCTGCCACAACCTCCTTTCAGGTACCGAAAGAGAGTGATAAAATCTCCCCTCAGCCTTCTCTCTCCAGGCTAAACCCCAGTACCCTCAGCCACTCTTCATAAGGATTTTTCTCTAGACTTTCTCCAGCTTCATTGCCCTTCTTTGGGCACACTCCAGCACCTCAGTGTAGTGAGGGGTCCAAAACTGAACACAGTATTCAAGGTGTGGCCTCACAAGTGTCCAGTACAGGGGCATGATCACTCCCCTAGTCCTGTTGGCCACGTTGTTCCTGATACAGGCCAGGATGCTGTTGGCCTTCTTGGCCACCTGAGCACACTGCTGGCTCATGTTCAGGCAGCTGTCAAACAGCACCCACTGGTCCTTTTCCACCCGGCAGCTTTCCAGACACTTGTCACCAAGCCTGTAGCATTGCCTGGGGTTGTTGTGACTGAAATGCTGGACCCAGCCCTTGGTCTTATTGAACCTCATACCATTGGCCTCAGCCCATCGATCCAGCCATCGATCCAGATCACCTGCCAAGGCCTAGCCTGGTCTTGTTTTCTGTGGTTTCCATGTTAATATCCAGGTAAATAATGAAGGGGTAGAATTTGAAAAGTTTACTGCCCACACAGCTCTGTGGGCAGTACAAGGGAAATATTTCATAAAGAAATACTAAGGAAACAAGGGTGGGTGTACACTATTAGAAAAAAAAGGCAAATGGAAAGAAGAGGACAATGTTCTGCTGTTCCACTGCATTTAAGACAGCTGTTTACCACACAAGTAAATAGAGGGGATGGTCTGCTCTGGATGGCTTGTAGTCAGTTTGGTAGGAACCCACTGCAGAACAGAATTTGCAACTATTGGATGAAAATAAAGAGTTTTGCAAAGACATCACCACAGACACACGTCTTGGGGCTAGATGAAAAATCTGTGGGAGGAACTGGAAGGTGTAAAAATATCCTTGGATTACCAGTCACCAGAAACTGGCTAGAAATGGCCCTTTCTCAGTTTCCTGAGCTGCAAGACTGGTTTGTAAAGTTTGTAAAGGCTATATATGTCCCAATCCACGTGATGTCAAAGCCAGAGCCAGGAGGATCTGAGCAGGGCTGCACACAAGCTGGGTGGGATGGGTGGTGCCAGCCGGTCACCTCTGGGGGTGCTCAAAGCATGTCTGGGTACTGCTGGGGACTCATGGGGGTATCCCATAGCTGTTTGGCACCTTCATAGCTGGAAGAGGCTTGAGGAACATCTGTAATGCACTGTGATTTCTATCAGTTGAAGGGATAGAAAAAAATACATTTTTGTGAATTAGTGGATTTTCTCCAAAGTCAGGTAATTACAGATCTTAGAAAGTTTCTTGATGCATTATGTTGTCACTTAAGATTCATCAATATGTTTTGTCCTGTTGTGTTAAAAATACAACTGTGCTTTGACAGGGAAATAAGGCTTTTGTGTAAGGGAGAAATGAAGTAATTACAGTTGATGGAGACAGGATTTTCTTTTCCACATTCAGACAGTGTGGGGGAAAAAGCCATTTCATAACACCAGCAAATGCTACTTGCTTCAGGTATAATTTTGAGTAAGGGGAGTTAAATTCTAGAAGTTACTTTTCTGGGGAAAAAAAAAGTCTCTTTCTGACAGATCATATGGTGCTGGTGAAAATAGTGAGGCTGAAGTCAAGTGTTTTCCCTTGAGTAACAACTCAGCAGCACTGAGTGACAGAGTGACATTTTTTACAGACTTTCAGACAAAATCCATGGAAATTGCTCTGGAAATTGCAAGGCTCCAAGCTTATCAATGCCCAGAGCACTTGGGAGGTGGATACAGCCTATGCCTGAAGATCAGCTTCCTTTCAATGCCAGCAAAGCAGTGTTTATGTCAGCAATGTCTGCTCTCTAAGGTAACTGAAGACCACCGTATGAACTAGCTGTGGAAAAGGGTACCAAATGAATTAGCAGCCCATCACTCTGCACTGACTTTAGTTCTTGATCTATGCCCCTGACTCCAAGAGGGTTTCCATCCACTCCTCTCTGACTTTTCTACAGGTGAAGGGAGAGGAACGCAGGGCTGGAGGGGAATCTGCTGAGTCACTGAGTCCAGTCCCTACTGACTGCAACAGAGGCTTCAATTGCAAGGCAAGGGCCATTTCCCATGCCCTCCACACACAAATGTCCTGTAAAAAGCTTGAGACCTGTATGGGAAACACAACTGTGATATCTTTAATGCAGCAGAGGAAAAATTAGGAAAAATTGAGAACATTTCTGGTTCCCACAGTCACGGGATACCTGGTGGTTGCTTCAAGGTAGATCATGGCCTATATTGTGAATGAAGGACACACTCTGCACCTCCCTGCCAAACTGTCCAGCAAGTAACAAACTCAATAAACATGGATTTGTAAGCAAAACCATTGGTGCTGAAGACCTGTCATTGACACAATGCAATTTAGGAGGGAAAACTGATAGTCTGATCCCCAGGATCACATGGGGCCATATTAGGTGTGCAGCTCAGACACATTTGGCTTAATCTCCTTCAGGCAACACCATTTCCACACCCTGCAGCTTTTCTGTGGTGCAACTCATACTGCAGTGAGTGGGGATGTCCTGGTTTGAGTGAGAACAGAACCATTCTGTTCAGTGATTTTACTTTTCAGCTCAGTTCTTCTAACCAACTGCACTGTCTGAAGTCAGCAGCCTGTTTTCACAGGCAGCATCTGCTGCTGGCAGTGATAACACCCCATGGTTAGAGTCACTACCAGGGGTTGGTGTGCAGACCAAGGCCACTGCTGGATCTTGTGGACCACAATGGGGGGTGCAGAAAGTAAAAAGCTGCACCTGCAGGGAGGATTGGACAGGACAGGTGACCCTAAATTCACCAGTGAGGGATTCCAGCCCATGTACATCATATTCGGTGTAAAGCTGAGGGATCACGAGGGTCAAGCTCTCATCTCTTCATGCTTCTTCAATGGCTGGCATCTGAGGAGGACTCTGTCCATTCTGCCTTGGATCCTGATCTGTGTGTTCCTGAATCCAGCTCCTGAACACAGCTCCCATCTGCTGCTGGGCCCAGTCTGGGACTTCCCCAGTGCCTGCTCCACAGTGTCAGTGGTGATGGTGATGTAATTACCATCAGAGGGGGTTGGGTTTGATACTGGTTTTGTATATATTCCATTGCATTATTTTCATTAAAGCTGTTCTAGTTCCTTTTCTAATCACTCAGTCTCTCTCCCTTATTCCCTTTCTCTTCCGCTTTAGGAAGGGAGGGAGGGAGGTGTGTGTGTCTGTGTCTGTGTCAGCGTAACAGAAAGCATCTGCTATAGGTCCAGCAGACAGCCCTGACCCTAACCTGTGCCAGGAGACCATCATTTCAAAACTAAAGTTGTGATATGGTTTTTAATGCTGCTGTAGATGCACCTGATAATGACTCGCCTGAGAACATTACACTATGGAGAGCACCTGTCTCTGCCCTAGCTTCCACACCCTTAGAGAAAAGTATTTGTGTGTAGGAAACAGCTGGTGACAAATTGTGCATTTAGATGATAGAAAGGAGCTCCTCTTTGTGCCTTGCAGGTGACGACTGAACACCCAGAAGGGAATAATATTAGGTGAAAGGATGGTGCAAAGAGGCAACGGAATACCGTTGGCACCTCTTGCAGGTATCAGCATATCACAGGCCTCTTCTGTTTCCAGTAATTCCTCCTTGCTTTTTACAGCTCTTGCTGTGAGAAGTGGCTAGGAGGGACATGGAGCTCTTTGATGAAGAGCAAACCTGAGAGCTCAGAGTAGTTCAAAAAAGCTCTCTCTGCTCCTAAGAGCTGAGCCTTGACAAGCCCCTCTCCCTTCAAACTCAGAGGACTCCTTCAGATGCCAAACCTCAGGGAAACAAGCTTGTGCAGGTCTTCTTAATCTTATTTTTAGAGAAGAGAAAAAGCCCACGCATCTGTCAGAGCTGTGCTTAGTGTCTGTCACTTACTGAGACTGCAGCCTCACGAAGGGAGAGTGCTTTAGACCGAGGTAACCCACATCCAGACATTGTGGACTGGAGCCTGGAAACTGCGATGCCCTCTCCAGCCCTGGCTTTTAGAAAGAAAAAAAGAAATTTCTGTCACATTTTGTATGATACAAATGATAGAAAATAATTAACTCCTCCATGTCCTCTCAAGATATTCAGTGCTCAGATTATTTCTTATATATAAAAATATATCCTGCAGTGGTCTTATACAGTGTCTAGAAGAGCAGACACAGAGTATGATGCTGCTGAAAAGAGTTTGCATGAGAGACCTGTGTTTGTCAGGAGACTTCAGAGTGGCAGATGCTCATGAAGCTTTCTAAGAAAGAAAAAAGACACTATTTTTCCCAAAACTCAAAAGGAACATATACGTACAGGTTTTAATGCTGTTCTTACATCCAGTAGTAGAGACATTGTTTTATCCACCCGTTAAATCAGTACCCATTTGTCACCACAACTGTCTGAAATTATTCTAATGATAAATGGCTTGTTACACAAAAAGCGATTGAGGGAGAATTAGTGACATTAAGAATATTTCACAATTTAAATTATAATAAGTCTTCTTTCCTGTAAAGTTATTTCTTTCAGTAATCTATTCCAACTTTAGTATCTCCTAAACTAGAATTAGTGGCATTAGTACATTTTTTTACTATTCAAATGATGGTCTGCCTTTTTTCCGTAGCTGGGTATTTCATTTAGTAAAGGAGACTAAATTAACACTCATACAAGGCCATTATTTAATTTAACAAGAAATCTTTCCATGGTTGGATAAGGTAATAAAAAAGAGTAATTATCGAAAGTTACTGACAAAGGTTTTTTTAAAAAAAGATCTTGATCAGAAGTATGCATTTTATGAGAATCTGGAAAATTCTGTACTTTTCTATTCAAAAGCTTGCCACTTCTTACCATACATACATGTTCTAAAAATCCTAGAGTTCATCAAGAAGAGAACAATTGCAACATCATCTGAAGATTGTACAATTTGTACATCTAATTTCCTACTTTAACATTCACAGGTTCACACAGACCAAATTAACAAACACATTGACCTCTTTTTAAAAAACTAATGGCTTCAGAAGGCTTGGATCTCCTAGATTTATGGGAGACAATGAAGATTTATTGAAGAGAACTAATTACACCTTATTATCCATAATGAATGCCTTTCGAATTAATATTGTAAGAGCAGAAATTGCAAGGTAAAAAAAAAATTCTAATCACAGAAGGAATGGGCTTCTGAGTGGCAGCTTTAGTGTATGGCTAGTGCCTTGCAAGCAGAGCAGCTCTCTGGAGAGAGGGTTAGATCCAGCAAATCCTTACTGAGGCTATCCTTAGCAAATTATATCACTATCTATCTCTCCATATCTGATATATAGTGCTGGCTTTACCAGAAATGTAATGAGACTTGTAATGGACTTCATCTGCCTTTTAATAACACTGTGCTCGGGAGAAAATCATTATGAAAGGCAAAATCATTATTATGACTGCTTTAACATAGACAGGAGCTGAAAGGCAGTAATCTAGGTAATACAGTTATTTATGAAAGTAAAAAAATGTTAACCCTGGAGCAAATGTACTTTCAGGGTCTCATCCTTGAGAGTTTTTTTCATCCTGTGCAGAATCTACTACGTCAAGCTATTAGCGATTTACAGAAATAAGTTGTTAGGTAATATTTTAGTCAAGCATCACAAAGCCAACTTAAATTCTATTAAAGAACATTACTTATATGTTCCCACAGCTATACTTTGCACTAAAATAAAGAAATTAAAACAAACAAACAAACAAAAAAAAAAGGCAATGAACCCATTTCCTTCTTAAAAGAGATACTGAGAAGGGGTCACAAGCAAGTACCAAGCCTATGATATGGGCCCAAATATTACACTCCAGCATGGCCCAGAAATATGGTGCATCCCCAGCAGTACATGTGTGCCACTGATGAACTTTGCAACAGCATATATTCCCTTCTTGAGGCCATAGAAAGTGTTTAGATGCATCACCAGCCACCAGCCTGGTTTGTACCTTATTACTGAAGGATGTAACACAATAGTGTTGCCTCCTCCCAGCAAACCTCTTTAACAGAATCCAAGAATGCCTTGGGTTGGAATGGATCTTCAAAGGTTATCTAGTTCCAATCCCCCTGCCATGGGCAGGGACACCTTCCACTAGACCAGGTTGCTCAAAGCCCCATCCAACCTGGCCATGAGCACTTCCAGGGAGGGGGCACCCACAGCTTCTCTGGGAAACCTGTTCTAGTGTCTCACCACCCTCATAGTAAAGAATTTCTTCTGAATAACTAACCAAAGTCTACCCTCTTTCAGTTTAAAACCATTACACCTCGTCCTATGATTACACTCCTTGATAAAGAATCCCTCACCATCTTTTCTGTAGGCCCCTTTTAAGTACTGGAAGGCTGCTATAAGGTCTCAGCGGAGCCTTCTTTTCTCCTTTGATTCTTTATTTTAATTGAATAATAAGAGCAATTGCCTGAATTATGAGTTTGAGAGCTAGGCCAAGATCCAGCTTTCCCATCACTCAGAGTATTGGATTTGTTAGAGCGTTTTCAGCCCATCTCTGCACTGATGGAACCAACTTTTACAAAAATGTAATCCAGGAAACTAGAGAATCACAGCATTACTGGACTGTAGTATTATGGTGTATTCTGGTAAAAGAAAACAGCTGAAAGACCACTGGGAATGTCCCAAAGAGTGGGGGAAGAAACTTCATCTGGACACCAGACACAATTCACGTCCCTGTATCACCTTTTATGCGTGGAAGTGTCTTGGCCACAGCAGGGGATATACAGCTCATGTTGTGCTGGAGAGGGTGGCTGGTTTGACCCTAGTGCACAGGACAGCTTCTCGAGTGAAACAAGGTTCAGAGGGATGTCACAGGATCCACAGCTGTATCTGCACCATTCCCCTGCCCCTGAGCAGTTCCTGACTCCAAAAACACCTAGGTCAGGGTTTTGGACAGATAGTTCACCCAAAAATCCTGCCCTTACTCCTGCCCCACATCCTTGCCCATTCTGCAGGCACTGTGAATGATGTGTAAGGGCAGAGAGCTACTAGGGGTCATCCAGTGCAGGTGCCACAGAATTTGTCACCAGTTAACATAACAAGATGCATGAAACACACCTGACACTCCAGTCCTGTTCCTTTGAGTTAATCCAAACCTTACACCACACGAACACATTATTCTCTAGTTTTTAATTTCTAAACACACTACATTTTCAGGTCTACATCTTAACAAAATGCATAACGGAAGTGCACAAAATGCATATTTTTTTATACCTCCAGAATCTTTAGCCTCTGTAAAGTACCAACAAACCAATTAAACCCAAACCTACTAAAACCAAAAGCCAGACTACTGAAGCCTGGTATCTAACACATTAACTTGGTTAAAAGACCATGGCAATGAAAATAGATTACAGAGCTATAATTACTGTTTTACTTGTGATACATCAGTAAAATGGTTTACAAATGGTTATTTAATTTGATTTCTAGTTTGAAGATTGATTATGCAACCTTCATCAAGGATTTACATATTTAAAGTTCTTTATCAGTCACTTTACCAGCAGAGGCAAAGCCAATTCTCCTGTGGACAAACTTCAGTGTAAGACTCAATGAAGTATTTATGGAATGAGGTATTTATTTCATTTCTGGAACATGCAAAAATGTGCCTTTCACAGTGTGGAAAACCAGCAGGTACCACAAGTGCTGGATTTCATCAAATGCACTGAACACTTACTTAAGCCATACAGATTGGCATAGTATATACAGATATGGTTACAACAGCTATATCAGTAGCATACTTAGAGATATCACAAATGCTGAGCATGAGAAAGAAGGGAAAACACAGTTCCTTTAAGAATTGTTGATAATCATAATGATATGCCCTGTACATTTTTTGCCTGTATAGCTGCATTTGGTATAAAGTTGTCATTCCCTTTCTGGTTTTCTTTGTTAGATGTTGGTTCCTGCTCTGGCCTATACATAACCATGCTTTGCTCAGCTACAAAAATAACTTGTGATCTCAGAAGGTTTATAGGATTTTTTCCCTCAAACACAGAGGTGACAAATGCCTCTATGTATTGTATTTTAACAGCAAAAAAGGGAAGAGGAGGGCTGAGGCAGAAGTAGCCCACAGAAGATGTGGTGCCCAAAAGAGTGCAAAGATAGGATTTTTTTCTTAATAGAGAAATCCCTTTTCCCCCCAACAGTGTCATTTTGGTTCTGTATCAAGTGGAAAGTTTACATAAAGTGACAGATTTTAGTATTATTATTTTGGCAATTCCAGAAGAAAGGAAAACCTCTGAGAGACAGCAAAGGGAGGACTCTCTAGTTTCACCTAAGCATGGTTGTGAATTATTTTAACCAGATCCACTTTTAAGGGTTTTATTAAACAGTTCTGTCACCGTTCATGAGAGAAGAGAGACAAGGGAGCAAGCTCACTTGCAACCAGACAGCTCCTGAGCACGTACAGGAATTCATGAGGCCATTGGACATTGATTTGACACAGTCAGGTACCAAATAGACTTTGTGGAACGACTGTGCCAAGACACAACAGTGCAAAGCAAGACCCAATACCCTGCCATATTAAGAAACCGTGCTCCTTGTGTTTTGCTCTATATAGGTCTGTTGTATTCGATAGCGGAAATAGATTGATTTTAGTGGAGATACTTGAAAGTAAATAGTGTGCACTCTGCTGGGAAATGCCACATCCCTGCTGATGGCATCGTCCCTTGAAAAAGATTGCACAGGGAGGGAGAGGCTGTGCTTTCAAAAGATTTCACTGCATAGGAGACTGGTAGCACATGTTTGTTCCATACCTCACTGAGACAATTTCCTCCTATCAGGAGAAGATGTTGTATAAATACACTTAGACTTTTTCTCTTAAATACTGTTGAAAGGAGAAATCCAGCATAGCTGGAGACAAAAGGAAAGGTGGAATTTCCCAGCACTGTCCAGAGGAAGCTGTCTAATTTGATAACACAAGGTACTTATGAGAGCTCCCTCACTTACTGTTGTTGAAAACCATTATTAGCTTGGAAAAAGAAAGGGGTTTGGCTGCATCTTTCACAGTACAGTAGATCCAGTCACTTGGATTCTTGAAGCTGTCTTTCTGAAAAGTTTATTGTTATTTCCTCTTGTGTCTGTGCTCATTAACAAAACATGGTTATGTACCGTGGGATGAAGGAAGAGGGAGCTGCAACAGCCACCACTTGCAGAATGCCACTACCTTTTTCGAAGCCAGTAGAGGTGTGCCTTTGCACAGGGGCCAAAACTGAAGGTATATTACAGGATGTCCCAAAACCTTCGATATGTTCCAAGTGCAGCAGATATGTCTAAAGTGACTACTTAGAGATGCACCTGGGCTAAGCTGTGCTTAGGAGAGAGTTGCCCTCACTGGGGAAGTCAGATCCATCTTTTTGTAAGCTTGCCCCACTCATCTGGCCATTGTGCAAGGAAGATGATCATCAGTGTGTCCTCAATGGAATGACACACATAAGGCACAGTAGAGTTCAACTGGGACAGACAGTTGGATACAGTAGAGCAGTGCTAGGGCCTGAATGCTGAAACGAAGGGTGTGGTGGTGTTGGTTTCTTACCTGTGGTGGTGTCGGTCTCTTACCTGCCATATGTAAAATAGTAGAAAGCTTCCTGAGCCCATCCTGTCCAAATCATAGTCACTATTTGGTCTCTGATGGGAAAATGTTAGCATAAGCAAAGGGCTCTAGGCCAAGGAAGACTGATAACGCTTCTTGCTAGTCACCCCACCTTCATAATTAAAAGGGGAAATGAAAAAAGGATTTAGATTGTATTGAAAGAAAAGGCACCAGGGAGCAGATTCAATTTTTGAGTCATCACAGAAATTCTCTAAAATTCAATTACAGTGATGTAGATCTGACATAAGATGTATTATTATAGTACCCCAGAGAAGGTCAATAAAATATATTGTAAGGTCTCTGCAAGATTTCATCAGGACTATAATATAGATAAGTCTCATTATTTCACAAGTTTTGCAGCTGCTTTAACTTAATTTTCAGGGGTGCCATCATATAATTATCAAAGATGATTAAATTTTATGCCCCCAGATCTTGCAGGTTATGTCTACAGGGAAAGAGTTCAAGCCTATTATATAATAGCAAAGACATAATTAGACTCTGGAGAGTGAATAAATAAATCACACTAAGAAAAAAAGGTCAACATATCTACCAACAGACCAGCACATTTACAGCTGAAGTTAATACCATATGATGAAAAGACCAATTTAAGGTACTGCAGATTTGCAGGTATTTCACAGAACCTTGACTTTGAGCCACTTAATAGTAAAATATCTCCATTTCTTTCGATACGAAATCTGTCCAGACTGATAGATGTTTCCATCTTCTCTGAAAATACAGATAGGACACAGTGACTTAATGCTACATGTGTGGGCCAGATTTTGCCTCCAACACTCACCGTGGCCCTGCAATTGTACAAGATTTACATATATCACATAATTCACATTAAGTTCATAAGGGGAAAAAAAAAGAAATGTATTTGTGGTGGGTTTATTTTGTGTAACCACAGATGGTTACTGCCATTTGACATGCCTTCAATATGTGGGACATCTGAATGGGCTGGCAGTTAAGATGTAAGACTTGTGAGAAAGGTCTGCCTGCTTGTGAAATAGCAGCTGAAGGCAGAACTTAGTCTAGATGCCATTATGGTTTAGCAAGTTATTTTTTTTTTTCCTGAAGGATTATTTACCTGCAGAGTTTGATCCAGTGCCTGCTGAGGGTCCCAGCTGTTTTGGTCACTGGGATAGGTCCCAATACAATTTTAATCATCAGCCTGTGTGGCTCGGAGATTTAACCCAGGGCCAGCCATCTACCATTTCTATACTTTTTGTGTGGTAAGGGAATAAATTAAGAATTGCTGATTGTGGTAACCTCACCTTGAAAAAAATGTGTTGGGAATAGTGGCCAAGAGATGATGAGAAGTTGGAGAAATGTTCAGAGGCTGTAAAGGCTGATCCATCAGTGACTGGAGAGAAACAGGGATGATGGTTGTGCTTCCTGGTTGTTTGAAGATAAGAGGCCATCTGATGTCAGTGAATAGCATGCACTGAAATCTGAGGAAAATACCTTGTATTTGGAAATGTCATGCCATGATATTGAGTTCTTTTAGATGTGTCTGAAGCATCAGGTGTCAACCACTTCCCAGGCAAGAGAATTCTCCTCACTTAGATGGTTTACCACAGAGAAGCTGACTTACTACGAGACTTGGTCTGACATCCCCTTTTTGTTTGCCCAGAACAACCCTGGGGTGTAGGAGCACCCTCACAGCTAGGCAGTCTGACCCAGGCCCTTGGCAGCCCCAGTGGGTGGTCTGGAACAGAATTGATTTCACCAAATGCATTTTCTTGACCAATCCCCTTTCGGTTCCTCAATTTCCTCAGAGCAGCTGTGCCTGCTGCGTTTGCAGTGTGAGTTGAGAGGAGGAGTTTAGAACTTCGGAGGGGAATTTGGGGAGCCTCACCGAAAGTGCAGCATTTGTAACAAAGTGTAGATTTCTTTGTGAATTTAACAGGAGTACAGCTGGTGCTGCTTGGATGAGGCGTTTCTGAGAAAATGACTAATTAATCATTGCTGGTTATATCCAGACTGTTTACATTTCAGATGGTTGCACTGCAGTATAACTCTGATAAAATAGAGATGTTCAGGGCAGTGCAAATTGTTCACACTCTAAGTTAGGACTTCTGGTGTTTTAATGTCCCCCACCACCTCTCACTACTGTGAGTACCTGCATCTGATGACTTCCCAACACATCCCGTCCACTAAAATCTCATCCAGTCTCTATCTTTCTTCCCAATTCACATCTCCAGTCTTGCTACCCAGCTCCCAGTCCCAGTTTCCCTCTCAATTGCCAATGTCTTGGAGATCTCATCAAGTTTTTCCTGGTGAGAACCAGAAACCTCACCAGTTTTTTCTCCTAATCTGCTTTGCATACCCACCCCTTGCCTTCTCTGAATTCAAATCACCCTCTTTGGCACTGGCAAGGTTGTTGAAATTGCTGACTGTGATCTTACAGTGCAGGAGCAGTCCTCATTACCTACCTAGAGAAAAGAATTTGAAGTGTGGTGCTCTGGAGGGGATGGAATTGCCTACTTTAGTCTAAAGCAAGAGGGTAGAAAAATGTTCAGGAAGACCCAAAAGCCCAAAAGCAAAGAACATTTCTAAGATTTTTAGAAAATGAAGAGTCTGGGAGTAATTTGTAAGTGTATTTAAAAGAGGAGTAATATTTCTAGTATTCCTAGAATGGCTTCCCATCAAGAATCTCAAAATATGACAGTCCTTAACTACACCTAACAGCACTGCTGCTAGGAGAGCAGAGGGTCCATCAAGCCAGCAGGTCACAAGCTGCAGAGGGAGATGCAGAACCCAGAGTTCTCACTTCATGGGGTATTCTGAAGGACCAGCTCAGAAAATTTAAGGTACAATATTTAGTATATTATTCATGTGAAAGAAGCATAGGAAATTGCCTGCAGTTTTTACCTGAGCATCGTTTTTCATGCTCCCTTAGCATGAAAAGAATGTGTGGATATGTTTAAATTAAATTATGTATTTGTGCATGCAAATCAGGTTTCCTACACATAGGCAGAAGTCTCCTCAGTTATTGTATGTGTAATTTAAGAAGCAGCTTTGCACAATTAGCCCTGTATTTGCCCAAAGGAAAGAAATCCAGTATGCAGTTCTTCTGTGCCCAGCCTTAGCAGTTCATGGAGCATGTTGGGTCACTGACTCTGCTAAGCATTTCAATTAATTTTTCTTAACAATTACAGTAATTAAGCCTCTCCTAAATTACAAATTAAGATCCTTCGGATGCATTATAGAAGCAAAAGTGATGTTAGCAGGGGGGAGGAAACAAAATGTTTACCAGGTCTTCAATTATTCATATTTTTTCAGACAAGTTTGTGTTTTGCAGACCAGACTCTGCTGTTCCTGTAGTAGGTGACCTGTGTCACCTGTATAGGGTGAGGTGTCATTGCAGCACATCCTGGCCAGCATCTTTGTTCCCTGCTCTCCCTGCTCTTTGCATAGCCTCTTCAACTGTTTGTCAGGTCTTTGTTCAGTCTGTCAGAGTGCTGGTGTGAGTTTGCTGTGGCTTAAGCTTCTTGTATTCATAAAATGTGTTGATGTTCTCTACCTCCCATTCTCTCTGAGCACTTGGCTGACTGGCAAGCAGCTGGCTTGCTCCACATGTGAGTCGTGACATGGACCAGTTTATAAAGCACTAAGATAATGGGGGAATTTGGGCTTAAATACAAGCTTGAGCCTCAAGTGAATATGGCAGTATAGGTAGAGCCATTAGGAAAGAAATTTAATTTTTGTTTGTCCAGCAGGTACCACAAATAAAGTCCAGGTATCCTGTGAACTTCTGGAGTAGGCCTGCATAATATTTGGCCAGCAAACAATTCATTTGGCCTGTTGGTCTTTGTGACTAGCAGAGTGAAACATCTGGGTAGCATTGCAACAAGAAGACAAAGGGCACAGGAACACTGCAAAGGGAGCGAGTGGGAAGAGAAAGGGGTGTGTTGCAGCTATAAAATTTTGTTTCAGATCATTAATAGAAGATAACTGCTTTCTACCTTTGGAGGATATAAAAACAATGGTGGGATTTCAGATCCTGCATAAACTGTAGGAAGAAAATGTCCAAAGGAGACCCTTGGAAGTATTTAGCCAGTATTTATGCAGTGAGAAGTCAGTATGAAGGTGAATCAGCCAGCGTAGATCCTGAACTGAGTGGCACAAGTCAGATCTATCAGCCCAGCCTATGTTACTGTGCACCAAGTATGACCTTATGACCCTCATTCTGTCTTCTGAAGTTTAACATTTTGTGAATGCTTTTCAAAGTCAATTCAAGATGCAAACAGCAGGCCAGACTGGCTCCCAAATCTTTCTCTTCAGGCACAAGATCTTAAGACATCTGTGCAAGCTGCCAGCACAAAGTTGTCTTCCACTATTGTTGAAAAGTATTTGCATCAACAGTAGCTGACTGACTTCACAGATACTATTTACATGCTCACTAATGTTACTGAGGAGTCTTGCCCGGAGAAATCAAGGCCAGAGAATGCATAGAAAAACGCATCGGTTTAAAACAAAATATTTGGCTGTTGCCAACACCTCAATCCAGTTTTCTCTGTCCCCACCCTTTAGTTTAAAAGAAAAAAAAAATAAAGAAGAAGAAAAGGAAAATGCTAGGAAGAGGTCTTGGTGTAAGACCTCAGCCTAATTCAGGCACTGCGTACCAAGGGAGTATTTTGAATACTTGTGTTGTTAACTATGCTGGAAAGGGAAACAAACACAGATGTGTCTCACACACCTACATACACCTTCTATCCTGAGGATATTTTTCCAGAAATTAGCATTTTTCTTAAATAAAACAATCTTGGAATAACCTTTGATTTCCTTTTGGCAGAAGATTCCAAGCAGCTCTGTTGGTATGTTGTAAGCACGGTAGAAAAGGTGGGTTCTGGTCCGAGAGAGATAATGAACTGCTTCAGGTTGAACAGAACTGGCATCCTACCTCTGAGCAAGCAGATGGCCTTACAGTTCACCTTTAAAATGGAAACAAGAAGGGTATTTGGTGAACAGCCTCTCAGTGGGTAGTAGCTGATGCAGATGATGGCATCACCCATGCCTCCTGACCACCTGCTAACCTTAAATCATCTGCACTCATACAGAAGTATTATTACAAGGCTAGGTTTGGTCTTTTTAACCATCTGACAGCTTGAATTTATTATGTGTTTTGAAGGTTAGTAATATACCACAGTCATGCATTGCAGGTGATACAATATTGTATTAAAATATTAATCAAATCTGCAAACCATCTACCGTCCTAAAGGCAAGTAATCTGCCAAGGAAGAAATTATAAACAAAGTGGAAATTCACTGCAATATCTTTGAAAAATGTGCTGCAAGCACATATTTGAAAAAGTATCCTGAATTATTCCTCTTAATACAAGCTTCCTCGATTGAAGATGTATTACATATATCAATAGTAATAAAGTATAATTGATGTTAGGGGATCTGAATTTAAACTGACCTGCATGCAAACTGAGCATAGGTCACCAGAGGAGTATGACAGTGCCAGGCTTTGCCTGACTAGCAGGGATTACACAAGATAAGGTAGAGTTAGGCATCTGGGACTGAATTTAAAGAGTTAAGTTGTTTTGCAAGTGCAAACTACAGTATTCTGTTTATTTATATACTAATATACTGTGCTTTTTACTAGACTTTGCCTACACTGCTGTAATGTCTGAACAAGTGAAACTTCTAATCATAGGAGTTTTCAAAGTTAAAGGAAAATTGATGCAGAAGAAGGAATGTTTTCACACTTCAGGCAACTGAAGGCTGTCCTGGAAACTCTGCCTCTGACACAACCTTATCTCAGGGGCTCCCTGCCTTACTATCCTGCTTCCCATGAGATGCACAATACAAGCCTGACAGAACAATAAACTCTTGTGCTGGCTGCCACTGAAGTCACTGCGAGCTCCTGTGGAATATATCAAGTGCCATACACTGTGATGTAGTGGGAGAAATCAGTCCTGAGGCATTTCAAATCAAACATCTGAAATTATTTGGCATATTCGATCATCATTTCTCCTGTTTCCCTCCCTTTTCTATTAAATCAGGCTAACACCACCCATTTTAGAGAGAAGTTGGAGATACAATCAATATTGCTTGTAAAACTCTGGAATACTGAGTGGTTTACAAGAGACATCCATAATAACTTGGCAACATCCATAAGAAAGTTAATACATGTGTTCAGGGCTTGCTTTTGTGTCATTAATAATGTTCGTGCTTGCACATTGCATAAGGAAGTAAAAAAAAAGACTATTATAAGAGCTACACGTTCAATGTACATTGGGGCAGGAACACATCCAGAGTCTGGGGATGGAAGTTTCAGGGGCAACCTTCATTGTGGGCAGACCATGAATTATGGCTTTGCCACATTAATTCTGGTCTTGTACTGTGTCTCCTCAGCCTTTCACAGGAATGCATGTGGGTGCCTAGGTGTCCAGCCAAGGATATACATATGGACCGAAGAAGCTTGCAAATTGTAATTTCAGATCTCAAGAGAAAAAAACCCTGAAAAGATAAACAGCCATCCTCTGAAGTTCTACTGACCTTTGGTCATTCACAGTTTTATGTCTCCCTCTGCAAGTTTTCCCCCACCTTGTTCTTCCAGCTAATTCTCGTCACTTTGTTCTCCTTTTATGCTAATGTCCCATCCTTCTAACACGGCATTGTTCCCTTCTCTTCTTTGTTTCCTTCAGCCTAACCCCGTGCCTTCTGCTCTTCCTTTCCTTCTTTCCTCTCCTCCTTCCACTCACATTCATGTGTCTTCTGAGCTCTTGTAGTCTTCCTGTGCATCAGAGATGGGCCATTAAATGCATAGGAGAAAGACTTCTCTTCCTTTCAGATCAGCATTGCACTAAGAAGAACTAATTACACTAACAAAAAGTAATTGCAGGGAATAAAGTTTGTCCAGTTTCCACAGTGTTGGAACACATTCACCCCAGGAAAAAAGTCTGGAGAATAGATTAACTCTTCATTGTGAAAATGCAAATAGCAATATTCAGAGACTGATACCCCTCTCAGATCAGTGTGGACAGCAGCAAAAAGGAAACTACAAATTTTTATTTTTCCAAAATTTAAACACTTAAGTCAAAATCTGGGTTATGCAATGGCTTCAAGCTGAAACAAGGTAGGTTTAGACTAGACACTAGGAAAAATTCTTCACGGAAAGAGTGGTGGGATATTGGAATAGGCTGCCCAGGAAGGTGGTTGAATCGCCATCCCTGGATGTGTTTAAGAATCGCTTAGATGTAGTGCTGGGGGATATGGTCTAGGGGTGAATTTGTAGAGTAGGGTGAATGGTTGGACACGATGATCCCATGGGTCTTTTCCAACCTAGATGATTCTGTGATTCTGTGAAAAGATTCCTAATGAAAGATTTTGCTAAATATTAGCACGGGCAAAATTTCTCCCTTTCTTCTGTGACTAAGGAACTTGTAGTCTGACTTTTCAGAACTGTTACTATCTCTGACAATTTGATACCAAACACAGATACATTGATAGAGTTGGACTTTTTTGAAAAGATAGAGAAAATACAACATCAGCTCACATTGTCTTCTTGATTTTGGACAGAACATCAGCATACGTGTAAACATGCATAACTTATACAGAATATACACATATCCCAAGGGCTCCCCTAAAGAGTAAGGTGATAAAGAAACTGTCTGATGTTGGCATCTTCTGTGTTGGATGATTTCAGCAGACAAACTCTGAAATTAAATAAGATAGGCAAGAACACCAAAGATGACGATAAAATTTTGGAACAACAAATAACAAATCCAGAAGCATCAGAGATTAATATTCCCATAGTTTTTTTGTGTCCCCAAATAATAAAACCTCACGAAATGTGACAAAGTTTTAGAAATATTACTATCATGAGAAAAAGAAAGTTTGACAAATGTCTTGTCTAGAGAATATGCATCAAGGAATAAAACTAAATGAAACTATATGGAAAGGCTTTGGTAAAGCAAATAATTTTACAACAGTAAGTCCAGAGATGTCAATGCATAGAAAAGGACAATATATTTGCAAAAGTGAAAAATTATGATGCAAAACAATACATGTATATAAGGATACTGCGGAGAACGAAGCTACAAATCCAGATTGAAATATAGTGTAACACAGCAAATATCCACTCAACTCTGGTTTAAAATTTTATATCCAAAGACTAGCTCCAAAGAGCGTGAGCCACTGACTGTTCTAGCATCCCATCTTTTTATTAAATCACTAGCAAGGCCCCAACAGACGTTTCTAATGCTGGACGAGGTCTCTTAAGAGTACTTTTAACACAAGCTCCTACAACAGTGTGTCTCAAGTGTCCTGTACTCCATTTGCTCCTGGACCTTCAGTTTAACTCTTTCCTAGCTTCCTCTCTTCCCTTGCCTTTTCAGACATTTGAGAAAGGATTATCCTTGGTCCATCCTCCTGTGTCCTCCAAAGACCATCTGAGCTTTAGAAAGAACATAAAGAAAATATCATATAACGTATCAAGTGTTCACTCTCAGCAACAAGGAAAGGGCTGGTTTAATTTACTTTTGGTTTAACTACTTCTACAGTAATTGGCAGGAGGTCTTCCTTCTAGGAAAGGAGACATGATTAATACATTTGTTAATTACATACATTCTAGAAGGCACAGAAATATGTTGTTCATATAATTTCAAGTATTTATTGCAAACACAAGAGCATGGTTACCGTTGGTGTTTGAGCTAAGCTAATTGCTTTTTAATTTTCAGATGCTTGCTGCCTTCCTTGTAGAAAGACATAATTCTGAAAATGAGAAAAATATTTAAATGAGCGAGCCTGGAATAGTCTGCCTAATGATTTGAAAAAAGTTCTCCAAATACTACGTAGGGTTTTGTGACTATTGGTAATCAACTTCATTTCCCAGATATCTGTGAAGCTGGGGACTTGTGATGAGTCAACTGGAGAAGTGAGTTAGGAAAATTTGAAGAATGTGGAACATCCTGTTTGAAATAAACCAAACCTTTCTGGCTGTAGGAAACCTTTTTCAGAATAGTCTTTACTCAAACACCCATGTGTGTTTTCTCAAACCTAACAAAAAAATGCAGCTGCTGAAAGGAGTGCATGGACAGAGGAGAACTAGTGAAGGGCAGAACCTATTTGCCAACCACGTGGAGGTAGAAAATGTTGGGGGAGAAGGACTGAGGGTGGTGGTACAAGTGGTAACAAACCTGACTGAGGGGACTGGGTGGATTATGAAAGAACAGAAGAGGGTCAGAAGTTCTGTATGAACACACTCATAGGTAGTCATCAGTTTAGCATCAGTGAGTCCAGCCTTTGAAGCAGGTGGGATACTAACGGAAGATGGAAGCCCTTTGCAGGTGTCTGCTTTAAGTTCTGTTTTGGGAAACAAATGTAAGGTCTGGGAAAGGGGCCCTTTATCAAGCACAGCCCCAGAAGTGCTTCCTTGTCTTTCCTAGGATGTCTGTTCCTTCTTGCAGTATTTTTCTCTCTTAGCCCTTAGTTTTTCAGCAAGTTGAATGTCACTATCACAACTTTGGGGAGACAAAAGAGGTTTTCAGACAGCTGAACTTTAGGTATAGAGCAGATTACTTTCTACCACAAAAGGAGAAGGTATCCCTAAAGATAAATGTGTCTCATCCTCTCTCCTTCTCCTCATGTCACCATCCATGAATGCAAAGGTCCTGCACCACAGTGGGGCAGGGGAATACCAGCCCCTGCAGAAAAGGGAGAGGATGCAAAATGCAAAAGGGAGAATCCCATCAGCCTTACTTAGGTGATGACAGCAGCAAGAACACACACGAGGCAAACTCACTGTCTGTTTTAGACACATAGTGTGGGCACTTTTCATGCTGCCCTACCTCTCCCATGACTTGAGGCAAGACACAGGCCCTTTGGATAAACCCAATGAATATTACAGTGACATAGTCTGTCCTTGTGCTGCCTCTGACATGACTGAAGGTAGGGTGGGAGGACTGTTCCATGACAACAGATACCCATGTGTCACACAGTCCTCCATCCTGTTAGAAAAGGTAATCACAAGTCCAGATGACTAAATCCATAGATTATCATGACCCAACCCTCCTTTCCTTCCTTGTGACCATGTATACTTATTTTGACATTGATGCTTGCAAGTCCCCTTGTTCCAGCTGGATGCTCGGGGTAGGAATTTCAGAGGTGTCAGAGAGGGTAGATGGACACAAATGGATGTCATACAGGCTGAAAGGGGGAGTTAATCCTTTCAACCTGATACCTGATGCCAGGCATCAATGTGACAACTTAAAAAAATACTCTCATTTTGGAGGCCCTTTGACAAAGGTAACTGTTCTTTTTCTTTCATACTTACTTTCCCACTGTAACTGGATCAACAAAATATTAGCTCATTTTTCCCCACACAGCTCTGCGCCGAGGCAAAGGGCCCACACTCGGGATCCCTGCCAAGCAGCTCCCGTGGGCCAGCTGTCAGCCCTGGTAGGATGTGAACTTCAAGACCAAACCATGGGGAGTCCACTTGCAGGCAGGACCTTGGGCACCTGTTTTGCACTGTGATTTTACCCTAGGCACGGCCTGAGTGCGTCAAGATCAGCAGCTGAGAGCACATGCTGATTGTGGCTTCTGATTACCTTCTGCTTAGGAGACCTGACAGGGAGTCACGAGGTGTATGCTGCCTCCTGGGAGCTAAGATCCAAGACATTGCTGAAAAGGTGCCACAACTTGTCAAAAGCACTGACTACTACCCACTGCTACTCTTCATGTGGGTATGAATGACATTGCAAGCCAGAACCTAAACAGAATCAAGGAAGACTCTAATGCCCTGGGGGTGCAAGTGAAAAGTATTGGTGCCCAAGTTATCTTTTCATCCATTTTACCTGTTAGAGGAAAGAGGGCAACCAGAAATAGATGAATAATGTGTATCAGCTTCTGGCTGTGTGGCTGGTGCTGTCACAAGGGTTGTGACTTTTATGACAATGGGACATTCTTTGATGACCATAACCTGTTAGGAAGGGATGAAATCCACCTGTCTAGAAGGGGCAAGGGAATCTTTGGCAGCAGAATGGCCAACATAGTGAGGTGGGCTTTAAACTGAAGGACTCGAGGGGTAGGATCCAAAATGACAATGCTCAAGCTATTGCATCTAACTGGGGAATAAGCCAGGCCAGCCAGAGCAGTGACAAATGTTCCTTAGTTGCCTTCCAAGATGAGAGCCAGAAGGCTAACCACCTCAAAGGTGTGTATGATAGTGGTGGATCCTCTTATACTCTTCCAGGGAAACCTGCATGCTTGATTACATCTCTGAAATGCCTGTACACCAATACATGCAGCATGGGGAATAAACAGGAAAAACTAGAGATCTGGGTGTGGTCACAGGGCCACGATCTCATTGCAATTACAGAGATATGGTGGGATGGCTCACACGACTGGAATGTGGTCATGGATGACTATGTACTTTTTAGGAAAGTGGCAAGGTGGTGAAGTTTCTCTTTATGTGAAAACGCAACTGGAATATAGCTAGCTCTTCCTGTGGGAGGATGAAGAACAATTTGAGAGCTTATGGTTAAGAATTAAGGGGCAGACTAATACGGATGACTGTTGTAGGTGTTTACTACAGGTGACTTGATCAGGAAGGGGAAGTACATGAGACCTTCTTACAAACAAATGGAAGTAGACTCACAATCACAGGCCCTGGTTCTCGTGGGGGACTTCAGCCACCCTGATATTTGCTGGAAAGGCTACACCGCCAGACACGCACAGTCCATGAGTTTCCTGCAGAGCATGGATGATAACTTTTTGTCACAGGTGATGGAGGAGCCAGCAAGGATAGGTGTGCTGCTGGACCTTGTAGTAGTAAACAAAGAAGGGCTGATTATCAATGTGAAAGCTGGGGACAGCCTTGACTGCAGTGACCATGAGATGGTGGAGTTCAGGATCCTTGGGAGGAATATAGGAACACTGTCAGATTATGCAGGGATGCAATGAGGAAGGCTAAGGCCCACTTGGAGTTAAAACTGGCAAGAGAATTAAAAGTCAACAAGAAGGGCTTCTTCACGTACATCAATAGAAAAAGGAAGACTATGGAAAATGAGGGTGCACTGCTGAATGAGGTGGGTGACCTGGTGACGGAGGATACAGAGAAAGTGGAGTTACTGAATGCCTTCTTTGCTTCAGTCTTTACTGCTATGGCTCGATCCCAGAAATTCCAGACTCTGGAGGCAAGAGAAAAATTCTGGAGAAAGGAAGACTCTCCCTTGGTCGAGGAGGATTGGGTTATGTCATTTAGACAAACTGGACACCAACAAATCCATGGGCCCTGTTGGGTTGCAAACAATTTGCTGAGGGAGCTGGCTGATGTTATTGCTAAGACACTTTCCATCATTTTTGGAATGTCATGGAGAACAGAAGAGGTTCCTCAGGACTGGGAGAGAACCAATGTCACTCCAGCCTTCAAAGAGGGCAGAAGGAGGACCAGGAAACTACAGGCCAGTCAGTCTCACCTCCATCCTTAGAAAGGTGATGAAACAGCTCATTCTGGAGGTCATCTCTAAGGACATGGAGGGAAAGAAGGTTATTTGGAGTGATCAACACGGACCAATCTGATAGCCTTTTATGATGGCATGGCTGTCTGGGTAGATGAGCGGAGAGCAGTGGATGTTGTCTACCTTGATTTCAAGCAAGACTTTTGACACTGGCTCCGATAACATCTTCATAGGGAAGCTTAGGAAGTGTGGGTTACTGGAGTGAAAGGATTGAGAACTGTCTGAATGACAGAGCTCCAAGGGTTGTGATCTGCAGTACAGAGTCTAGTAATGGGTCTAGATTTATCCAACATGTTTATCAATGACCTGGATGAAGTGACAGTGTACCCTCAGCAAGTTTGCTGATGATACAAAACTGTGAGGAGTGTCTGACACACCAGAAGGCTGTGCTGCCATTCAGCAAGACTGGGACAGGCTGGAGAGTTGGGCAGAGGAACCTAATGAAGTTCAACAAGGCCAATCATAGGGTTTTGTACCTGGGGAAGAATAACCCTATGCACCAGTACAGGTGAGGGGTTGACCTGCTGGAAAGCAGCTCCACAGTGGAGGGCCTGGGAGTCCTGGTGGACAATAAGTTATCCATGAGCCAGCAGTGTGCCCTTGTGGTCAAGAAGGCTGATGGTATCCTGTGGTGCATTAAGGACAGTGTGGCCATAGGTTGAGGGAGGTTCTCCTCCCCCTCTGACCTAGTGAGACCACATCTGGAGTACTGTGTCCAGTTCTGGGCTCTCCAGTTCAAGAGAAACAAGGAACTACTGGAGAGAGTACAGCAGAGGGCTACAAAGATGCTTAGGGGACTGGAACATCTCTCTTATGAGGAAAGACTGAGAGATCTGTGTCTGTTTAGTCTGGAGAAGAGAAGGGGATCTGAGAGGGAATCTTATTAATGTTTACAAATATCTAAAGATATGGGGCCAGTCTCTTTACAGTTATGCCCATCAACAGAACATGGAGCATTGGGCACAAACTGCAACAGAGGAAGTTCTATCTGAACATGAGGAAGAAATTCTTTACTTTGAGGGAGACAGAGCAGTGGAACAGGCTGCCCAGAAAGGTTGTGAAGTCTTCTCTGGAGATATTAAAAACCCACATGGATGTGATTCTGGGCAACCTGCTGTAGGTGAACCTTCTTTGAAAGGAGGGTTGGACGGAGATGATCTCCAGAGGTCACTTCCAACCCCTACCATTCTGTGATTCTATGATTCTGTGATTCTGTGATTCATATTACATGTTGGATTGTGACAAAAATAGTTGTAACACTGCTATGCTTTGCCTTTATTACCTCTGACTTAACTGCTCTACTTGCACTCAAGCCATTTGCGGGTGTGTTGTTTTTTTCACAGTTCATTTATTTTCACTTCAGTGTTAAATAATGTCATCTGAGGAGGCTATCTCACATTTTCTGGTTTTAAGGAACACTGTCTTTGCACAAACACTAGCAATTCCCTCAAGCAGAGCAGGTTGACATCCACAATTTGCAACCTTTAGAAAGCTCAACAGTATAAGAATATTTCTGTTTTACTTTGGAAGAAAACATTTAGTAGTTCAGAAAGGTAACTCTGACTTTTTCAGTTTGAAACAGCTATTCTTTTAGAAATCGTCAGAAGCAATGAAAGGAGATGCGTGTGCCCTCAGCTGCTCACAGCTTCTGGGGACCCAGTGATCCTTGGGGTGTCCCACGCTGTCCCACTCTGATAGAGTCCTACAGGAAGTCTGGGGTCTCCCCCAACCTGCTGCCTTGGCTCTGGGAATGCACTGCACGGCAATAACTAAAACATCTCTTTGTTATCAACACTGCTTTTAACACTAATCCAGAACATAGCCCGATACTAGCTGCTGTGAAGAAAATTAATTATATCCCAGCCAAAACCAGCACACGCAGGCATCAGAGGAGTCAGCTCAAATTCCCTCAAAATCAAAGTATTTGTGCAAAATAGTTCGATTTTGCTGTAACAACGCTCACTGAATCGAACCAGTTCAATCCTCAAACTTCCCCCTCGTCCCTTGTGCTCCCTGGAGCTTCCCAGCAGCGTTCCCCTGCTCTGCACCCCAGGGTCCGGCTCCTCTTCTCCGAACCAAACACCTCCTCTTCCTCCTGTTGGCCAGCAAAACCCGTAATCGGCAGTAGCGGGAGAGGAGCTGGCCATCCTGCGGCGCACCTCTAGGTGGGGCAGGCGAGTTTCCGCAGCGAGCGGAGCCCGCTCCGGCCCCTGCGGCTCTGCGAAACTTCCCCAGCAGAGAGCAAGCGGCGGCGGCGAAGTTGTTTGGAAGCCCCTGTGAGTCTGCGAAGAGACAGCGGTGTCGGCAGCTGAGGGCTTTGGTGCGTTTGGGCTCCCTGGGACCGAGCTGGGGACATTCATGACAAATTCTGTGAGAAGAGGAGACGCGCGCTGGCTCTGCCCGAGCCTTGGCACCTGTGAGAGCCCGACCAAGTGGCTCCCCTGAGCCCTGTACCCACTGGAGGACTTCTCTGGGCTTCGGCGGTGGTGAGACCATCTGCACAAGGTAGGCTTGCATCGAGCGCGTCTGTCATTACGGCTCTGTTACCAGCGTTGCTCTGTCGTCGGGATGTCACCAAGGGCTGTAGCTGGATTGTGCTGTTTTTAGGTCTTGTGTGAATGGGATCAGAGTCCAGTAAGTTTCTCTGCTTCTGGAATGGGACTAAAGAGCTGCTTTTTTCTGAGTGCTAGATATTATCTACAGTTCGTGGTAACATCTTTGATTAAAAGCTAAAGTTTCGTCGAACCAAATGTGTTTTAGAGTATTTTATTATTAAAAGTACTAATGTTCTGACTGGTTCTCAAACTCTAGAGGATCAAGCGGGTTTTTTTTATTTGAGTGGAAGTACGTATTTCTCCAGAGGATAGTGGAACTGCTGTTTCGGGTTTTGTGTTAACTTTGAAAACTAATTTGCCTGAACATTTTAGACTTTTACTATACTTTTGAAATTACAACTGACACTGTTACAATACCTCAGCATCGGTAGCATTGCGGCTGACTGCATACACATGTGAACACATGTTTATAGCATGCTGTATTTTATTTTCCCTGCTTCCACAATCTCACTGTAAAATGATGCTGTGGGACTGAGGTCCAGAGAGCAAAGAGAGGTGTCACCCACACCAAGGAGCACCTGGCCAGCAATTGCATCACATACCTCCTCCAAGGATGGTACCTCTGTAGCCGTACGTAGAGCTGGAGTAGCTTTGAAATACTCAGTGCAACTACCTCTGGGGGAGCAGAGAGCTCAGCCAGGGCTGCATAATGTACTCCAACAGTAAAGTGGCCTGCGAGAACTTTGCACGACTGTGAAAGTCTGTCATTGGTACCGGGCTGGGTGCTTTTCGCTGCAGCTGCCAGGCTGCAACACTGATACAATGGACTAGGAAAAGTGCAGCGAGACACTTGTATGCCCAACAGCAAAAATGTTTTCATTTTTGCAGCCAGTGGAGCTTTAGATGTTACATGAAAGGGCGCTGGATAGCACTTTAGATCTGCCTCCCATGGGATGATGGGTGAGATCCTCATCCAAGACAGCAGTGCCAAGGAGCTTAGTGATCACTGCCTCCTTGGGGTACAACCCAAAACCTCTTTATACGCCTCAAGCTACAAGGAAAGCTTTCACACCTACGGCTGCCCTTTGTTGGAATAGACAAGGCCTATGGCTACTGCTGCCACTCCTCTACAGCAGAGGCAGGAGATGATACTGCACACTGCAGTTTCCAATGATAGGTCTTGAAATATTTTGGACAAATAGTGTAAATCTCTCTAAGAAAAACTGTGGGAGATTGCAAATTTTAAAAGGAAATTTAGGTGATCGTGCAAAGTGGAATTAAACCCCGTGACTATAATCAGGATTTCTCAGTTCTTTATTCTTCTCTGTCAAAAATGTCAAAGATGCAGAAAGTGAAAAGAAAATAAAGATTAGGTGCCCACTGTCAAAAAGCAACACTGATAAGAAAATAATTAATAAATTAAATGAAACAAAAAACAAACAAACAAAAAAGGACTTACATTGTATTCATCTCCAGCTAGTTTGTCTCCACACCACTCAGTGGGAATAATTTCACCTTCAGCTAAGCTCCTATGAGCCTCATTTCACTGGAAATGTCTGGCAAGGGTGGAATGCTACTAAAGTTTGACCCAGCTCTTTTGGTAGGGTACAGCATAGTTGCACTGCTGTTTGCAGTAATGTACTCTGACCACAACAAAGAGCTCAGATGAGAAAGCACCCAGAAAAAGCCAGAAGTCTTGGGGTTTTTTTAGTAGAGAGCTAGCTTTTACAGAAAACTGGTGCCATAAATAGGCATTATTTCTCTATTGCAGCTAGACGGAAAACATGTGATGTTTTTTCACATCAGCTCATGAGATGGTAATTTTCAAGGGTTCTTATTGAATTGGAAAATTATCTCACTGAAAACGTTGAACTGAATGTAATTGTACTATAAAGGTGTTTAGAAATCCTGTAAAAACGGCTCCATGTATAACATTTCAACTTTACATGTAAAGGTGACATTTCTTGGAGGACTGGAATATTTTGATACAGTCTACAGTTTCTAACTGAACCCATGTCTAACCTATGTTAGATAAATGGTCCAAGTCTCAGTTTTCAAAAAATAACACCATAAGCTTTTGAAGATAAGATTAATATTAAGATAATGTTTTTCTCATGTTGTCATCAGTAGAGGAATTCCCCTCTAATATCCTCAACAGAGTTGTTTCCTTTAACCACGTTGGGATAGAATTGGGTTTCAGATCGTATTTATGCTGCTTCTCTTCTCTGCTAAAGTGTAGATAAATTGCA
Organism: Ceryle rudis; assembly: GCA_033439905.1. NCBI lineage: Eukaryota > Metazoa > Chordata > Aves > Coraciiformes > Cerylidae > Ceryle > Ceryle rudis. Next base: position 96,347 of record JAAGNO010006704.1, on the reverse strand, counting down.
ACATGAGATACTGACTATAGCAGAATAACCAGAGAAGTTCCATGACATGAGTCATTTGTGAGGAGCTGGGTGTAGATCAGCCTTTCCGTTCACTGCCATTAAAGGTATCCCATTTCTCCCTCTGGCTATTCTCCAAACCAGGCCTTTGCTGCCTTCTGGTGCCCTTCTGACTCTCAGGACTGACTATAATTTTATGATGCATGCAGAAGATTACAGGTGCCCCTTTTTACCCAACAGCTCCTGGAGCTTTTAGACTAGATTAAGTAAGAATTATTTACAATAAGGGTGGTGAAACACTGCAACAGGTTGCCCAGGAAAGTAGAAGCCCCATCCCTGGAAACATTCAAGGCCAGGTTGGACAGCTCTCTGGGCAATCTGATCTAGTTGAATCTGCTTTTGCTCACTGCAGGGGGCTTGGACTAGTTGGCTTTTAAAGGTCCCTTCCAACCCAAACTATTCTGTGAAAACCCTTCCTTCCCAATATTTAGAAATGTTCTGTCCAGTGCATTGTTAGGGCAGGGAGTCATTTGCAAAAACAGGGACACTCTCTTGCCGTTTATATTCCAAGAAGGTAAGTCCCTGAAAAGGATTAGGTGTTACTGAACAAGGATGGAATTATGACATTTATGACTGTCTAGCTTGGCAAGTACTATTGACCTGAGCCAATGGTTACCATGTGGACAAAGTGCTTGGCCATACTTTTCCCAGAAAAGAACCTGGCTTCATGCAGCAGAAGACTAAGACATCCAAATATTATTTGGAGGCCAAGTAACTTGTTGTTCTTTTGTTTGATTTATCGCTCATCCAGCTCTATAAAAAACTTACTTAGATCCCGGGCCCACACAGTCGATGGCAGAGCTCCCACAAGGGTGGTGTGCCCAGCTCTTGCTGGCTCTGTGGCAGCATTTAGTGATCAAACACTGCTCCCTGAACCACGTTAGCTTTGCACATATTTATTCTGACTTGACATAGCTCAGATCTTTCAGCCTCTTTCCACCAGGGAAATGAGAACAGAACTAGAGAGGAAGTTATTTCAAATTCAGGAGACCATTAGAAACAAAAGAATAAAAGATAAACGAAGATGATTTTAAAGCATTATCTGTTATTGTCTTTTGGAGAAGTTAAAGCTTTGCCAGTAGGTTTTCAAATCTGTGCAGAGATGGAGTCAGGGCCACATCCTCCTTATCTGACACTAGTGAGATCTGGTTTTGAACTGTCAGAAGTGACATTCTGTGAAGTTCACCCACAACGCTTCATCTGGATCACCTGCCATGAATATAGCAACAGGTTTTACGTTACCACATTACCATGATGTCTGACCATCTGCAGTGCAAAATCAATAGCAAAGTCCCTGGTGGATTTCATAGCATTTCTGGCATTTATCCTTTTTCAGGCTCAGTTCTGCAGAACTGAGCTTTTTTCAGATATGGTGCCTTAAATTCTGTGCGTTTCCTTTTTGGGAGGGAAGCTTGGTAAGGTTTTATGTGGCAGAAGGGACTGCCAGAGCTCTGTCAGTTTTATAGCAGAAAGGCTTTTTCAGGAGGTTGATGTTGCCTCATTCCCTGCCTCACAAGAAACCTCTCCAGCAGTTGGTAGTACCTCAGCTGACCCTTGCCTGACCTGCTGTGCATGCAAGGCTAGAAGGGTCCTGACGAAAAAGCTATCCAGGAGCCTGCTCTGATAATAAATGTGTTCAGGGTAAACTGTGTTTTGGGAATGTTACTTGGGTACTGTCAATGGCCACTGGAGAGGTGAGGAGGAAATCCAACACAGTTTATAGCAACACTTAGCTTGTGGCATCCTGAAATATTGATAGACCTGAGATCCTTTTGAACTTGAAGTCTGAAATCAACCTAGTTGCAAGCATCCAGCATCCAGCCCTTTCTAACCAATCTTCAGTGAGATGTTTGCTTCCCTACTGGAGCCTGGCATAGAAAGATATGTGAGCTCCAGTTTCTCACTGTCTTTGTTTCCACTGTGCAAATGCTGATGGATATACATCCCCTGCAGATAGTGTTAATGAGCTGCTGGATCATTAGGCTTTATGACCAGGACATGGTGCTGCAAAACTTGGCAGAATCCAAGTCCAAGCCAGCTCTTTTGCAAGAAGGAACCCTGGAAAGAGTCACTTTTTCCCCACCTCCACTGGAGGTTGTGTTGTAAATGAAGCTCTGCTAGACCAGCCTTTATCCTCTGTTCGGCAATGTAACAGCCTGGGGACCAAAGCAGAAACATATGGCCAAGTACTGGAGAGAGCTTTTAACTCTGACAGTGTATCCATCTCTTCCTTCAGATAGATCACAAAGAAAAACTACTGAAGTGCCAGTTAAGCAGCACACAATTATTTGCAGACTGAGTGTCAGGATTTTTCTTTTCATTTTAAGCAAAAACCATTTTAATAGTGCAGGATTATATGCTTATAATTACCCAGGCTAGAAGGATACATTCCATTTTTCTCTCACAACTGTATACACACTCCATTGCTTGGGAGAAGGACCAGAGAGAGAAAGAGATTTATGTGCTACTAGCTGACAAATGAGGCTTTATGAAAATCGGATTCTGTCACTGAAAAGGAGACAAAAAGGCCCTGTACGTCCAGATCACACATCTTGGAAGAGAAAAACTACAAAAAAAATACGAGGAACAGACGAGATCAGAGGCTAAAAATGGCAGAATCTGTTAAACTACCTGGTGCTGGTTTGTAGCCTGCTATAGTTAGGAGCTATGAAACAGACAGCATCCTCATACATAGGACTTAAATGTACCATTTATAACAAAAAGGACTTTGAAATTATCACCCTAAAGTAAAGTTTCTCTTCCTATCTGAGTCAACAAAAAAAATTGCAATGCACCTCAAAGGAACAGAGTTTAGTCAGTGCTGAGCACAGTTTATCACTGCCCCTGAAGGGCAGTCGCAAAATCAAAAATCCAATCAACAACAACAATGACAACAACAACAAAACAAAAAAAAACCCCCAACAACAAACAAACAAACAAACAAAAACCAAACCAAGAGAAGGCTGGGGTTGTGTTCTATTTTTGTCACTTGAGATCTTGCCATTTCTTCTCTTGGTGGGTAGCTTGTGACAATGGGTCGCCCGAGTTAGACATGTTTGTATTTCCCAAAATAGGCAAGAATGATCCGTGGGCTGTCACCCGTCCAGTGGGCCATGACGGGGAGGGGGGGAAGTGATGCAGCACCACCTTCAGCTGGCCACCCCCTTCCTTTCTGAGTCTTTTCCACCTGCAGAGCAGGCATGGCTCAATGGTTCACGGGCTGGCCTCCCAGCCACAGGAGTTTACAGGCTGGTGGATCCACATGAGCCGAGGCTGGCGTGAAGTCTGGCAGTCTGAAACTGGATTCATGAAGCGTTCAGTTGTGCCAGCTGCAGGAGGGTAATAATTTCCAAGAGAGGGGCAGAGCACACAGCTGAAGGCAGTAACTATCTCAGCTGTCACTGTTCAATCCATCACCGAGTCTGAGTGTCAGCAGCCTCCAAGAGAGACAAAAGCAGAACTGAATATCGAAGCATTGTGGGCCACAGATTTATTTCATTACATTTGAATACTTCCTCATGATGAGCCTTGTCTCTTTAAATATTCCATATAGAAAAAGCATGTGCTAACATATTGCAAGTTGGAGGGGTATATATTTGTGTGCATGTGTAGATCCAGTTGGTTTCTTTGGGATGTAAAATACAAAGGACAAAGTCATTGTTCTTTCCTTGCTCTCAACTTTCAAAAATTACTAGTTCTCATAAGCAGACCAAAACAGATAACAGATGGCACTGACTAGCAACAAGGAAACCTAGATGCAAATACATTACGGTATACAAAGAACGTCTCTGATGTGGCAGGGTTATGTTTTCCATCATGGTTTCTAACTGGTTGTGAGAAAAATCCTGCATTAGTATCCCCTGTGATATTTCGTTGGACGTGAAAGGTGCAAATAATTCAGCTGGTGACCAAATGACAAAACTGGTAGTAAATAAATAAATAAACATGCATACAGGGGCTTGATCCACTTCCAAGTGAAGTCAACAGGAGACTCTTCGATAATGTCAGCAACTATTCGCATGGGACCTTCATGCCCATTTCTGGTTTTCATCCAAGGTCCAGATGTAGAGAGGATATGCTACAAAAGAGAAATAAAGGTTCCTGTCTGTGAATGCTTTCCTGGCCCAAGCAAGGAGCCATTGGTTTTCATTGACATCAAAGTAGAGTGCTGTGCAGGGTTGCTTGGAGAAGGCAGAAGGTCCAGCATGTCAGCCACATGGGTCCCGAACAGTCCCTGCGCCCCTGCTCCCCCCAACCTGGTGATCTTTACAATGATCCAGGAGCCACAGCTGGGCTGAGCTACATGGGTTTCTCCATAGCTGTGTGGTGCAGATCTCCCAGAACTTGTGTAAGGTTGTTTTTAATTTAGCTTTGGTCAAACTAAATAAACAGATATCTCTGGTAAGAGTATCTGCATGGGGAAACACTAGGAGTGCTTTGAGAAGGCGGTGGATGGTGCCCTCAGGGGTACTGCACACGGGTGAGGCACATCCACTTTTAGATGAGACATCTGGTTGCAGTTTGATGAGTGTACACGTTTTCCACTCACTCCTGCCTGCAATGTCACCTCTGCCTCAGCTTTTAAATTCCAGCCTCTAGAGCAGGGAAAACCTGAACAGGTTAAAAGAAACTAAAATCCTACCAGCTTCTCTTTCTACCAAAAGTGAATCTCTTCTTGTAGTGAATGGATGTCAGATCCATCTCCAGGAATAAACAATAGAGGTCTGAGCAGCTGGAAAGTTGAGATCTGATGTCCTGGTTGAGTGAGACTACAATTGCATGCTTTCTTCCTGCAGAAATGGGTGCTTGCCAAATCTCCAGTGTACTACAGAGCACTTGCTTCTTGTGCTGCAGAGCCCTAAGAGATCAGGCCTTCTGTGTAATGCAACAGACAGACAAATGCGCTCAAAATGACAGAGTGATTTCTAATATTTACTCTCTTTGCCTCTACCCTCAGTGCTTGTACAGGCAGATCCATGGCAGTGAGCAAAGCCTTACTTTGTTGGTAGAAGGATGTGGTTAAATGCTCGCTGGCTTTTCTAGAAAATTAGTATGTTGAAGTGGTTCCAGTCAAACACTGGCAGAAATCTGAGAGAGCCTGTGTAGCTCACTTGTTCATTGATGTTCCACTCCTAAGTCATGTGCCCATCCCATGCCTTTGCTGGTAAAATCCCTTTTCTCCACCTCTTCTCCCATACAACACTTAATCTATGCCTACAGAGAGCATCAGAGCATCAACTGTTGCCCTCATCATATGAAAAATGTATAAAATTCAATTTTTCTTTGAAGGACTTATTAACACTCCTTTTGCATTCAAGTAAAGCTGTCACTGAGTTCACTGAGGTTTGCCTACGCAAGGAGCAAAGGCTCTGTCCCCTTGGGAGTACGCAAGCCATTTTCTAGTAATTTGTCTACTAAGATGACAGATTTCCTTATTATAGCACTGAAAACAGGAACTTTGCTCTCTTCTATCAGAAGTGACTTTACATATTTTATGAAGCTGAGCCAAAGGCACCGCTCTTGTAAGCTGGAGTTGGTGGCTGTTTAGTTGGTCTGGACATGAGAATTACCTACTTCCCCTTCCTTTTTTTTTTTTGTTTTTGTTAATGAAGGCTTTATACCTGATGAAAATACATAGCTATATTTTTCCCTTCAGGTCATGTTATCGGAAGCTTTGAGTTGGGGGTGGGGGTAAAAAAGTTCACTTACTAAGTAAGATTAAAGCAATTAAAGGCTAAGGCTCATATTTAATTTTCCCTTCTAGATGCAATTTTTCATGCAGTGACAGCATCAAAACCTTTTCAAGTTTTATAGCGATTTCATATTTGGCAGAAACAACAGGAAACCATCTGTAGCAAAGCAGGATTGTTGTAAGCATAATATTCAGTAATGAAAAAAAGATTAAAAGAAAACACTGTTATCTTTACGTGATAGCTTTGAAGGCACAAGGAGCAGGATGCTTGCATTTGCCCGTCTATCTACGAGCATCATAAAATTTGTCTAGATGAGACAACCATGTAGAAAGTTGATTATTTCAGCAGAAGGAAGAAATCCAATAGGAAATTTGACTTTTGGTTTCTTGTTGAGATTTCCATGCTGACTGTAAAGATGCTTGCACAGAGGAGGCTCTATATAACTCTTTTCTGTGTATTGTGACTTACATAGCAGAGCTTAGAAGCACATGCACACCTTCAGATAGGCAAGCTGTCCCACAGAAGGCGAGTAAGCTCCTCATGTTCTTAAGCTTGAATGTCTTTTATTGACCAGGGAAACAAAAATAAACTGTGGGAATTCAGATAGCTCATATTGCCCTCTGTTCCCTTGTGGCAAGGTGTTGTTCTTGCTTTGTTGTGTTTTATGCACTGGAAAGGAGACATCCAGACTGAAAGAGTCCATACTCATCAGTTACGAGTGAAAAATACTTTTGGCTGAGGCTTAATCAAGGTGCCACATCTCAAGGCTGCAGTTTTAGAGGTGCTCATGCTAGGCACTGAATATCTCTGCAGGTCATGGTCAGTCCTGTAAAGTTGTTAACCATACTATAAGTATGCTCAGATTTCTGATCATGCCAAAATACTCCTCAGTATGTTTGCTCAACAAAGGGAAAGTGTTTTTTTCAGGTGTTCTCTAAAATTTACCCTGGGCTTTTTTCTCCTGTGTCGAAATTTTGACTAGTGAATGAGAAACAATTCAACCCGTCTGTAATTTCTTTGTCACTGACAACGTTTCACGTATTAATAATCAGACCTAGTTTTAAGATGGTATTTTGCTGTGCAAAAGTCAAAATATGTCAGGGAACTGCAATATCTTCTTGTTATTAATGTCTTAAATTATAGCTAGACACCCTGTTTTTCCAGTTTTCAAGGCAAGTTATGAAGGCTTTTTTTCAAGTGCCGAGCTGATGAGACATTAAAGGTTTCATTTTCAAATAGTTTGGCTGTTGGGTTGCTCCTTTCACTCACACCTGCCCCTTGACTTAGAAATCTGTCTCCGCCTCTTCAGCATCAAACACTGAATTTACATAGGCACAAAGAAAGTGTGGAAGGCCAACAGCTCACGCCATCATTAAGATGGGAATGCAAGAAGAACAAAGCAGCACAATGGTAAGAGAAATATCACAATACACTGCCTTTCTGCGAGGCTGACTAACCAGGGCTTTCCCACAGGAGGGAATGGTGCTGAGGATACCACAGGATTAGCAGATGCATGTAGGGCTGCTGGCAGTGACTAAGCTGGTAACAGCAAGCAAGTCAAAGTTCTAGACATGAGTCAGGTTTTGAACTTGTTGTGGTTTGTAGTGGCTCAAAAGGCTTTGTATGGCATCACTGTACGAGTCTGAAACTGTGAAGTGATGGGCTTACAGCTGGTAGAGCCACTCTCTGCTTTGGAAGGGAATGCTTGCTTTCAGCAAAACGTTGTAGTCGGGCTCAACTCCACGCGTTGCTGACCCACAGCACAGCTTTGGGTGTGCCTCTCACATTATTTTAATGCCTTTCCAAAGTACTCTGGCTTATTAATTCAGTAAGTTCTTCCTAATTATACAAGCATCCCTGAAGAATTTCAGAGATGCACATAAGAAGTGTGGCTAAGTTATTTTTAAAAAATATGTGACTAAAATAAGAAAGAAGCAGTGGAATGATATATATGCCTACCACCTAAAGGAAGTACTTTTTTTTTTGTATGCATGCATGGCTTTTTTCTTCTGCAATTCTAAAACACAGAAGCAAAGAAAATAAGAAGGAAGCACAGTGTCTGGATTTGTTTTGTTCCTTCAGAACTTTCTGCTCATCCCTTTTAAAGCAAGTTTGATGGAAAGACTTAAGTAGAAAGAGTTGAGATGCTCCCTCAGTCCTGATGTTGTGGGTGTTTTTATTGCTTCTTTTAACAAACTGTGGATGTTATGTTTTTATTTGCTGTTGCCTGTGCCTATGCCCCAACTGGACAAAGATTTTAAAGCAAAGGTACAGTTGCTGCATGAGATGTTAAAACTGTATTAGTTTACTCAAAATGAATGAAAGAGAAAGGCATTTGCTTTCCTCCTTGCAAAGTCAAGTGCAAAAGCAGTGCTAAAAGGTCGAATTCCCCAGAAACATGTACAGAGCAAAGCTGTTATCTGTGGTATTTTCCCTATCATTACTGATACTAGCAGATTAGTTTAACAAGTGTTGCACACAAGCAAGTGTTGCTTAGCTTCATAAACATGTCTGTTTTTGCAGAACAGATGAAAGTTCATAAACAGTTATGTTTAACTTTGCAATGTTTTTCATCTGAAGTTTTCACCCTTTTTCATATATACAGACGAAACATTTTTCCTTAATCACAGGAGAGCAATTAGTGATGGGTGTGTGAAAAGTGCGTACAATTCTACTCTCTGAATCTTTGATTCAGGAGCACTCTGAGGTGGGAAGCAGTTCATTTTGTTAGACCACAGACTTAATCCCACTGAGAAACTTGAGGGTCTAGCAGACCTGTCACTTCATATGCTAAGTCCAAAATTTAGACCCTAAGAAACCTTGCTCACCTGCCCCTTCACCCCAGAGGTACTGACATTCCTTAACACCCACGCTTGCATCCACTGAGTTCCTTACATGCCTGAACGTGTGCTTCTGGACATGCTTTACCTGGCCTGGCCTGTGCTGGATGAACAGACCCACACACCACATCTAAGTCCTGCCATTGAGAATGGCCACACTTTTACATTTAGTGAACACTTAGGGAACTCAAATGGTCTCTATGTGCTCCTCAGCCTGGGGAAACTTTTAGCTGTTTCTCCCACAACAGTGTGTTCTAGAAGAGGTGTCTGTCCATCCCTCTTTTTTTTTTTTTTAACTGTTACATTTTCCTAGGCATAAGCGACTATTTGGAGAGCAAAAGAAAATTAATGTTGCTGCCTGGTGGCCAGGGTTCTTGCCAGGGTGTGTGGACATGTGGGGTCTGGGGAATACTCAATATAAGGTATTTAAATTTTTGTCAGAGTAAGAACTGGAGCCCAGTTTCCAAACCCTGTCCCAGGTGGTGCCCCAGTTGCTAGGTTTGGGAGTCATGTGTCTGAGTGAAAAAGAGAAAAAAAACCCTGTCTCATGCAAAGCAGAAAAGCATCAACACGAGGGAGATGGACAAGGGAGCCTCTATAGCCATGTTGCCTGGCCGGGGCCTTGGGACTGTCCCATCTCCATGGAGCCCACCTAGCCTGCTCCCAGCCACTGGTGGGGAAGATTTCCAAAATGATATTCAAACAAAGGAGAATGTTTTCTGTGGGCAGACAGAAGCATTTGGCCTTGCATCGTCCCATGGGTGATGAGGATATTAAGTGCAAAAATAAAAGCTTAAGTGCAAAGTAGTGTTAGGAGGGCTTCCATAGGCTGGATTTTGCGGGGAGCCTGTAGGACTGGATGGCAAAGCTTTGCCAGGTTCCTAAGCCTTTCCAGGGTCACAATAAAGGCATTTGGGGTTTTTGAGGATCTCTGTTTTGAGATGTCTCGCTATTCTCAGGTTCTGGCTGTAGCAAGGATGCTACCACCTCCTGTGGCTTCCAGGGAGCACGGAGTCCATCGTGGCGCTGCTCCTGTTGTGAATCTAGCCTGATCTCTGCTGAAGCAGGCATTTTTCTTAGGAAAAATGTGCTAGAGATTAGCCCAGGCTAGTTTAAATTAAGGATAGCTAGGAGGCAAGTATCTCCAGGAGCATCAGATGGATGAATGTTGATTTCTGATAGATTGGTGTCTTGTGGTTGATTGCCAGCTCCAGATGAAGCTCTCCCCACTGTGATGAAGCTCTCCCCACTGGGACATTTGCAAAGACCTTGCTGCCACGAAACCTCTGGGTTCCTCCCTGCACCATCCAGGTGGGCAGGAGTTCTGGAGAGAGGCTAGGGAGTGCACAGGTAGGCCAGGGAGAGCAGGTAGGGAATTACATCGCGGCCATGCAAACATGATTTGCTTTGCAATCCAACTAAACTGGGGGAAATAGTTAAAAGCAAACAACAAAAAAAACCCCACAAAAAGAAGTCCTTCTGCAAATATCCAGTAACCTCATGGGTTTGTCACTCTCTTCTGAGGCAGCAGTTTGAAGTTCAGCTCCCTGTTCCATATGAAACAGAGAGTATTTGATGTTGTCCCTTTTTACTCAATATGTGATACTATTCCCCTAATAAATTGATCTGTAGAAACCATATACTCCTCTGAAATGCGTTAACCATAGCCTGTATGCAAGCCTTTAGCACTTACTAATAGCAAGGCTTTTTGATCTGTTCAAGAGCAGCTCTTCAGAGTGGAAGTAGAGAGCACAGCAGAGACGCAGGAGCAAGGTGTTGCAGGGGCAAACTTCAGTGAAGGGGTAATAGATGGTATGAATGCAGTCATCTTAGGTTTTCATTTCCAGGCTTTTGACTGGCTTTGAAGTAGAAATGATCTACAGGAACTATAATATTTTCTGGACACTGAAGGTAGACTTCAAAAAAACCGCTTTTATTGTGGACTATTTGGTTCTCATTTAGGGGACTTTGCTTACTGCGCTAATACACTTTTCTCTTGGTAGGCCCGCTGATTTCAGCTACTGATGCTGCTCTGGGTGTCAAATCACAGAATCACAGAATGTTAGGGATTGGAAGGGATCTCGAAAGATCATCTAGTCCAATCCCCTTGCTGGAGCAGGACCACCTAGAACAGGTCAGGGCAGCATGACCTGGACTTTATGTTTTGAAGACTGAAGTTATTCCCTTTTGGAGAAGTTTGTTTTTATTAGGCATATAAATTAGGGAGAGACATTTTGTAGCTCTGTATACAGCTTTGGCTTCTTCCTACATGAAGCAGCAGGAGATAAAGAGGACATCAGGGATTCAGGTGAGGAGCTTTGTACATATAACAGTCTGAGCAAGGAAAATGTACAGAACCGTTCCCATGCAAATGGACAAACTCAGTCATTGTTTCCTTAAGGCTTTAAACTTACATCACCATGAGGTGCTGATAGATGGGGCAGTCTTACAGCTTTTTTATGCATATAGATTTGTATACCTGGTATATCATGACATGACACAAAAATGAAACAGTTTGAATTGACATCTAATGTATGTTGGCTTTGGTCACTTCACCACATGTCGATAGCGCAGCAGAAAAATAACAAACACAGATTATTAGTAGCAAATAAAAATGCTAACCCTTTCCAGTGCACACTGGTGGGTCGAGCTTTGACATAATTAAGCATAATGTAAAAATAACTCATCTGTCAATATCATCATTTATCATGTAATTCATGGTTTTAATTAACTGTCACTTGCTGTCGAAGCTGCGATGCACATTTGGCACTTAGGTGCGTACATAAGTTTGTGGAGATGTCTTAGAAGGCAGAGCCAAGACAGCCAAAAACTGACTCTGAAAGCAACCTGAGCACACATGTGAACACAAGCAGTTGCTATCCATTGAAAGCTTTGTCCTTTAAACAAGTTTCCTGCTTGCATCCTTTTTTGGAGAAGAATTAGGTTTTGCTGTTCACCATTTAAAGCACAGCACTAAAACATGCCCCCAAGGTCTCTGCAGAGTGTAAAAGAAATGTAGTTCCTCAGCTGCTGTTGTGCACTTAGTTGTATCTCCAGAAATGCTGTTTCTATAGCCCTTTACTTACTTCAAGCAAACAGTCACAGAAATAGATCATTTTCCATTACAGAGTTTTGCTATAGAATACATTGCTACTGGTACAAGTGTGATTTTCCCACTGCATAGACAGGACGATGCATTTGGTCAGGCTAAGCCATCTTCTAAGAGCTACCCCAGACCAGGGTCTGGGGCACTCCAAGGGACTGACTGGACCAGGCAGGCTGTCCTCAACTCCTGGGCAGCAAGGAGTATGCCAGAAGGCAAGACAGGCTCTTCTCTCAGCTCTCAAAAGTCATAATCATGACTGGGTTGTTACATTTCACTTTGCAAGATGGTCTTGACATTACCCACCCCTTTGCAGGCTGAGGCTGATGAGGCATGATGCCACACTGCCGTGGTGGCAATGGGCCCCAAGCAGGTGAGGGAGAGCTGCCTGGATTTTGCTCCAGGTGGGATTATTCTGATACAGACACAGCATGTGCTCAGCATGTCTTTGCCACCTTCAGTTTATGGAGGACTTAAAGAGCTACAGAGAACAACTGCATGAAGGGAACAGAGCAGAGGGTCAAGATTGCAGCACACAAGAAGGTCAGAGAAAAGGATGCTCAAATCCTCTTTGGGCTCCCAGGTGTATGAAGAGTTGTGGGGACATGAGCAGTGGGTGGCTCAGGAGCAACATGAGGTGTGGGCAGGGTGAAGGGTACCTGCTCCTCCTGAGTGAAGAGAGGCAGTGAGAAGGGTATGCAGAGCTACAGAGAAGGAGCCATCGGCACCATGAGGTGTGTGTGTTGAGGAAGGAGCTGAATTAGAACAAGGCAAAGGACTGAATTTGGACAAAAAGAGCAAACATTTGGAGGGTGGTGAGAAATGTAGCATCTCTCTGTGGGCTGGAGAAGGGATGGCTGGGCAATGCAGGGCATTTGCTTATTCATTGCTGGTGCTCTCCTTAGGCCAGGAGGCCCTGAGAGGGCCTGCAACTGCCTCTTGAAAACTGCAAGATGTTTTTAACAGGCAGGCAGCAGTGGAGCTACTGCCTAGAGCCACGTATTTCTGTTTCCCTCCCTCTCTTGCCACTCCCTGTGAGATAGGGCAGGCTAAACTGGCCTTGCTTACACTTCTTTTTTGTTTGCAAAGACATGCTTTGGTTATTGCATTTGACTTTGGGTTCAAGTAGCATTCTGTAGCATACTGTCAAGAGCTGAAATGTCAGGATGAAATACCGAATGCTATTTCCTTAGCTGCTCGGTGTTGGAAATTATGGAGGCTCCGGGCTAAGTGTACGCCATGGATTCCTGTGATTGCTGCTGTAGAGCCATGCTCCATTTTTCAGTACATTGGTTATGGGCTGGTGAAACTGATTTCTCTGAGAAGCTGTGGCCAAGCTGAAATTGATGCTGCAGCTTCACAGGCAGTTGTGTCAGTTCAGTTCAGCTCACGTGTAGATGTTTCTCTTTCCATCCTAGTGGGCAGATGTTGAACATCTTGTACAGGCTCTCTTACCTCCCTCCCTTTTGCCCTATATTAAACCTGCTGCAAACTTAACCTGCTTTATTCAGATTCGTAATGGCATGAGGTTTATGTGCTAGCTGGGACATGCAAGTACCTGGAGTCCTAGAAATGCTCATAATTTGCATTCTTAATAAAACATAATTTAAAATCCTAAATATAGAAAGTGCTCTGTAGCTGAAATGGATTAACTAGCTCCTTTTTCCCAGATCTCTACATCCCAAGCACCCCTGTGAGACCAGAAATTTTGGAAGAAGCCCCGTAAAAGCCTAGCTCTGAACCGCTTGAAAAAGGAGAATCAGAAAAACAAACCTAGGGCTTTCTGTTGGGTTAAGTCCAGAACGTGCTGATGGGTCGTCCTCAATGGCAGGGACAATTTGTGATGCTAGAACAGCCCTTAAAGATCCTTTGTTTTGTTGCTAATCCCATACTACTTTCTGGTCCCAGGATCAAATATAGGCATCATGAAATCCTTGAGAAGGGCAAGTTTTTCAGACTTCAGATTTTATATTAACCACTAATACTGTCAATTTCTTAGGTCCTTTTCTCTATCAGTGTGATTTCAGAATATCTCCTTGAAAATGTTTTTGAGTGCCATGGATTAATGTAGTGCTATTCCAGATGCCATGGTAATTCTTCACCTTGGAAAATGTTCCTTAACTGGTTCTGCACCACAAGCGGCATCCTTACACCCCAACTTTTATTGGGCCTTTGAGTGATATGATGATACAGACAATAAATATCTTTGCAAATTACTGGGTGTTATTTTCTCTATGACAGACATTTTCTGCCCATGTCACTTCAAAGCCTTCAGTAATTAGCACAACACCTGCTAACTGGAGTTTCAGCAGCCTGCAGCCTGGGCTCTGGGATATTCAGTTGTGTTTCTGTATGTCCTGTCATTGTCCTCAGCACTCTCTTCTTTCCTTCCTGTCACTTGCTTCATATATCTCACTACTCTATGACTTTGCCTTCCATCGGGTGGCTTCAATGTAAAATTAAGTCCTTACTACTAAGGGTTTTCTTCCAGAGGAATTTAAGAGGCTAAACAAAAGTGTTTAACCACAGCTTGCTTAGGGTGAGGATGTGTATGCCTAAAATGAGGAAACTAGGCTTGTCTCAGAAAACTCAGGGATGACATGAGCTGATGCTGCAAACCTTGTTGTCGTCTCCCACCAAGTCAAAAACCTTTTTTCAGTCCTTCAACAAGCAGCTGGCACGCTACTCCTTCCCTGGCTTAGGCATCCTGCCCAGTGCCCAGTCCCGCAGCCTGGCTACTGAGGGCAAGGGGAGGCTGTGCTGAAACACAGGTGTCCAAACCCATTTCATACTTGCACCCCATGCCTCAGACTGCTGGCTATACCCAGTTCCTTCTGTGGGCACACCCCCATGCACTCCTTTGTGCTCATCTGTTTTTCCCTCCACCCGCTACCTGCACCAGGGGTTTGATTTTTCTTTCTTTTTTTTTTTCTTCCCACCTCAAAGTGATAGCAATTCCTGATGCATTTATCTTCCATGATGTGGCCGTTGTAAGATGAAGTACCTGCAGCAGCCAGTCTGCGGTTGATTTGAACGCAGGCGAGTCTCAACAATGAGCTTAAAGGAGGGTGTCAGGTATAAATCTTGTCTTCAAACAGTCAGGGTGCATTCCAGACTTCAGAGACACCTCTTTGTGTGGAAGGATTTTTTTTTTTTTTATGCCTCCTATTTCTTTTTCTTGGACCTGGAAGAGGATGAAAGTGGCGGGGTGTGTGCATTCGTTTAGGCTGATAATGAGAGTGGGGCTCACGGGCATGGTAATTTGGCAGCCTCTTCACTTCCTGTAACAGTTTAAAAAAAATCATCCAAAGGCTGCTTAAAGACAAACATTTTTTGTTTAACTACTGGTGGTTCATTTTCTGAACAACCATGCAATTAATCTTATTTGTATTAAAGAGGCAGGCTGCTTTTTGTAAGCTTTTCTGAGCTATAATTAATGAAGATCAAAAATTTTACAGAGACATAATATTTAACTTTTCATAGGTGCGACTACACAACATCTGCAGCAATTAGAGAAGCAAAAGAAAAAGGCATTGTGTAGGGTTTTTTTTCCCTTCAAAGTGTCTCTGTTAAGCCTCTTTCCTGCACACAAATCTTCAGTGCTCTGGCTGTGAACATATTTTTTGGTGAGGAGACTAATCAATACCAAAACCTCAGATTTTTTTAATGGCATTGAGATAAACACATGGTTCAAAAATGCTGTCAGCTAAGTCAGATTTGTCAAGACCGAGCCCATGAAGTTAAGTACAGAACTACGTGTGTTGTACCTTGAAGGACCGGACCCAAACAAGTGTTTACTTCTTGCATAGTAGTTTTCGGGCAGATCCATGTGTGTGTTAAAACTTCAAAAAGCATCACAACAGTTTCATGATTTTACATGTAGAAAATCCTGGATGTCTTTGCCACTAGGAATTCTGTAGCACAGATTATCTTTTAGTTGTCTGCTTAAAAAAAATAATTAGCTTGCAATAAGTAGCAGCTTATCTCCGGATGATTAAATGAAGAACAACTCTGGAATGTTTCACTCGAAGACATACAACAAGAAATGTGCATAGTTTTACCTTGGCACTAGCTGCCTCCCGCTCCACCAACCTTTCAACTAGTCCTCTAGTAAAAGGAAAATCTGGTTTTCACTGGCCTGAAATCAAAACATGGATGGCTCCAAGTGTGCCACTTGGATTCACAAAACAACAGCATGCTTTGCCCTTACATACAAACAATGGGCACATGACTGCATTACACTGGGGTCTCTCATTTCATATGCATCTGGCATTTTGCTAACATCTTGCAAAGAGAAGTTGCAGCAACATAATTTCTATTAGTATCCAAACTCTTCTGGTATTGGTAAGGCAAAGTCAGTTCTGTCATCTGTGTAGTCTGGGATAAGGTTGATCTCAAACACTGTTTGAAGAACAAGCTATCCTGGTATGATCTCAAAACCAAGTGAGGCACCATCTGATGTTTACTAAACCACATTAAGAATGAAAAAGAAATTATTTTTTATCCTTTCTTTGTGAGATGTGAGTGTCACTTGGGAGGTGACATACAAAGAAGTTATGACCACCATGGTGTCCACCATACCACAGCTGTACCCTAGAAAAGTTTGTTCTCTCTGATGCCAAGTCCCTCTGTCTGCAGTAACAATAAGCTGTGCTTCTAGCAGCTTGGAGGCAAATATGAGCAAGGGGTGCAGAGCGGTGCTGAGCACCCTGTTGCTGTGCCCCAGAAGCTGGCACCCCAGATACTCCTTCCCAGAGAGAGAGCAGTCTGCTGCCCTTGTGACTGGGGGCTCCTTGTGTTTAACCCATGCTTGATGTCTGAAGATAAGTAGGTTTGGAGAAATGTTTGCAGAAGTGAATCACGGAAAGTTACACACACTGATTACATCATATTTATTTCTGCTTATTTTGTGACTCATAACTTTCCTAAGTATATGCAAGCAAAAAATGTCTAACAATTTATTGTATTCAAATGAAAAGTCATCCACCATCTACAAGAGACACCTGGTCGCTAAAGCTCTCCCTCTAATCCCTCTCAAGGTCAAACCCCGTGAGTTGTTTATTGGATGTCAGGATGCTGATGCACGAGTGTTTCCCTCAGAGCAGGACTGGTGGTTAGAGCAGGAGGGTTTGGCTTTATGCAGAGGCTAGCTGTAGCAGGGTGGCACAGTGTCCAGCCCAGGGGTGTCGGGACAATTAGCAACAGTGTGCTACCTAGCAGAACATAATGTCAGCAGCTTTATTTTTTTTTCCTTAACTGCAGAACTGTTATTTATTAAAAAATACACACTTCTAGTATCAAAATCTGTATGCACTTTGAGTGATTTCCAGGTTTTTACATATTAACAGAGCTGAACCCCTCCCACAGTCCCCTCAGTTGCTCATCTTCCCAAGTATTCTTTCATCTTCTTATCTTTCAGACTGTAAGATCTTTGAGGAAGAGACAGTCTTTATTTGTGTACTGTACAACACCCAGCATACTTAACATTAAACTCAAATGTTTGCCTACACTGTAAAATAGTTGCCAAGCAGTATGGCTCAAGAGGGTGTCAACGATGTTAATTTCTAACTGTTAAGAAGGGAGCGAGAAACAGTGTGAAGATAGATTTTGTTCAAAATAAAATTGTAGAATGTGGAACCACCTGAAGATTTCAGTCAGAGAGCCCAAAGTGTGGTGTTGGTCAGTACACAAGTTGAGGTTGGTCATGCAATGATAGTTTGCTCTTTAGCTTCTTTCAGCCCCATGCAACTTGTAGGATAATTGCAGCCATCGTCATGAAAAAGTTTTGATAAGGATGTTCTCAGAAAGAGTTGGAGAGGTCTAAGAAACTATGGTCATTGAGCTCACACTTAACAGGCTCCATTTGCTATGGGGAAAAAAGGTGTTTTTGGGTTTGTCTTTGCCTGTCCTGCCTGTCCCCTTTTACCCAACAGATCTGCTTTGTGCGGCTCCAGACTTTTTATCTTGCTCTCAAAATACAGGCCTCCTTTAAAGTCAGAGATACAGTGTCTTTGATGAATTTTATTTATTACACCATATAATCACTACACACATGTTCACTTCATAGCTAAAACAAGAGCTTATTTGACTCTGTATGGCACTTTTTTTGCATTATGTGATTCTTTCTTCTGCTGACCTGCAAGAGTATGAAGTGAGTAATTCAGAAAAATAGTATTTTCACCCTCAGTTCATGTAGGAATAAGTAACTGTGTAGGCATCAGCCACTGGAACTTTCTATCTGTTTTCTTCCCCTGACTACCATCATAATTTAAAATCAGAAAATCCCTTTGCATCTTGCTTTTAGGTGGTCTTAAGTTTGTGTTGCTTTTTTTTTTTTTATGCCTGGGATTTTCAATGAGTAAAAGAACCTTCTGAAGAGCTGTATTCATTTGTTTGCTTATGTGTGGCTACTGCTCTTTAAGATGTGTTAAGTAAGGTGTCCATGTGAGTCTGACATGGGACCCGGTGGGGACCTGCAGTCTTTTGGAGTGTCACATTGGGTTCAGGCAAGGTGTTGTAGGACATCTCAGATGGCACCAGGCACTTTTGCGTGCGCAGCAGTGTTGAGCCCTTGTCGAGTCCAGGAAAGAATTCATAGAATCATAGAATGGTTTGGGTTGGATGTGACCTTAAAGATCATCCAGTTCCAACCCCCCTGCCATGGGCAGGGACACCTCCCATTAGAACAGGTTGCTCGAGGCCCAATCCAATCTGCATTTGAACACATCCAGTGATGGAGCATCCACTGCTTCCCTGGGTAACCTGTTCCAGTGTCTCACTATCCTCAGAGTGAAGAATCTCCTTGCTATTTTCAAATGAAATCTACCCTCTTCTAGTTCCAGACCATTACTCCTCATCCTATTACTACAGGCCTTTGTAAAAACTCTCTCCCCAGCCTTCTTGGCTTCTTAGTCAAATTACTTAGCTAACATCTCCAGAAAGCTCCTGATCATCTCCCTGGTCATCAGATGACTTTTTTTTTTCCCTGAGCACATCATGCATTCCCTTTTTGGTGGTTCCCAGCTCTCTAAGCAACCACAACTTCTATGCTTGCTGTTGCATATAGTGGATTCCTAACCTAAATATAAAGGTGATCACTTTACAACATGCTAGTAGGGTTTCAAAGTTTAGTAGGTACTTCAATATCACAAATATGAACCAATTATTAACTCTTAAACTTCTAAGAAAATCACAGTGAGAACAGAACACCAAAAATTTGACTGAGGAAGAAGACCAAAACAGCTTTTTTTTTTTTTTTTGTTTAGTTCAAAAACACTGTACATTCAACAAGTGAGCTCATTGTATTAAAAAAAAAAAAATTATTATCATAAATTTCCTATGCCTTGTGCAGCTTACCCTTATGCTTCCAAAAAGCCTGGAACAAGATCAGGCCTGTGACATTACTGAACAAGTAATATGAGATTTACTTCAACACATACTATGACTACTAGATAAAGAAATTGCACCTAACTGGCAAGGCAAAATGCTTTTTTCAAGCCTGACCTATTGCAGTGACTAGAGATTTAATATAAAACTGCCCAATACTTCAATTCAGTGTTATGGAGAGGAAGATCACTGAGAATTTCTGAAAAGCTTGACCTCTTCTTTAAGTCAAACCCTGCTTCTCTCTGTATCCATTTCTTTACTGAAGACATGACAAAGCCTATTTTTATCCGAGGCAGGTCACAGATTTGTCTCTTGCAGTGGTAGTAGGCTGGTGAGAATCAACATACAATATTGCTTGTGAGGAATGATCACAAAAGTCCAGCAGAGAATTACACCTCCTGCATGCCTTCCTTCATGCCCTTGAACCCTAAATTTCCAGTACTTTAGAGAAACCCTCCTTGTCCCCATTACATTGAATCTGGGAAAAACAAATTTGGGTGTGTGGTAGCACTGATCTGTAGTAATGAAGTGTTTGTAAGAAGCATTGTTTACTTTACCTTGCATTCAAAGCTAAAGGATATAACACAAGGGCTGTCTTGAAACAATATTCCTAATGCCGCTGAGCCTTGGAGAGCCTGTGTTCTTGGTAATTGTCATCAGAATGGAGAGCAGAGCTGTCATGCCAGGGATTCAATGTCTTTTTTAAATATAAGTTTAGGCTGTTTTGTAGTTCAGAGGAAGTTGTACTAGGGGTGAAGTCTGGCACATCTGAGGGCTACCTGTGCATTGGGTTCAGCATCTTAAGTGTGTCAAGATGAAGATCAGTCTTATCAGCCCCATGTCCACCACCACAGAGTTCTCCAGGCCACTTTCACAGAGGAGTTTGCGTTAATGTTAATAAAAGTTACACATAGAAGAGGGCAGTCTTGTCAGCCAGTAATTTGTTCACACACACCTGCAAACTCTGCCAACACTGTTTCTAAGCAACTGAAGACATTTATGAATTCAATTCTAATTTGGAAAAGAGTTGCAGACAATAAAACTGGGAAAAAGCTTTGGAAAATACAAACTGATTCAAATTTAGGATTTGCTAAGTTAAACAGTTTATGTGTTTATGGTACTTTACCTGAGAAAATTTCTTATTTATTTTAAGGGAAACGAAAATCTTTCCCAAAATCGTGGTGAAACTCCTTTAGCCAGGTCTTTTTCATATGCACTGTTTCACCTCATCTGAACTCAGTCTTCAGTTTGACCAGTAAAGCTCCCTGGAAGTATCCCCTCCAGTTGTTCCAGGAAAGCATTAGTGGTCCCAGAGGCACAGACTGCCAAACCTGGAGCAGCACCAGTGAGCCATCCCCATTCCCAAAGCAATCATGCACGGTCCAAAGGCTGAGGAAATTTTCCTCTCCCAGGGGAAAGGAGTGCTTGGTTTAGTGGCTTCCCATCCTTCCTAAATGGAAAGATACTTTCTTTTCTCACCCCAAAGCAAAATGAAAGGGGAAAAGCAAGTCCAAATCACACCACCATAGCTTTAGGACTTAGAGTGTAGCAATCCCAAAGTCTGTAGTGTCAGGTGCAGTGCAAGACACCTGAAAGCGGCAAGGTGTCCCAAGGGGCGTCCTTGCTGAAGAGCCCTGTGAGGTGTTCAGAGGGTCTCCAATCCTCTGGGCTGCCTGGACCAAGCAGAAGGGTGAACTGCAGAGTATTGCCTACCTGCTCCCTGGCATAGCACTCAGGGGGAAATACAGGCTTCCTCAGGATTACTGCTCAGTGCCATAACGGCTGGCTAATTATAGGTCTTGCAGTGAAAGAAGCAGTCCCACAGAGAGCTTAAGTTACTAGAATTTAAGTCGAGATGTTATTTTTGGGATATTATTCCCACAGGCCAAAGAAAAATTATAGAGGTGTTTTACGCTCACAAAAAAAAAAAAAAAAAAAGAGGAACGTGTACAGCTTTAAATTAATCCTCTTATCAGGGAGTCACTTAGACACAGTGTTTCACCTTCTGCTTCCTCCTTGTAATGCCACTGACATCTGGTTTGAATCTTTGCACAGTAAAGGGTAAAGAAAGGGCCTGAGCAGCTACAGTTTGGCAAGCTTGATGGTGTAAGCTTGGGTAATTTTGAAATCACCAGAAAACCTGATCCTGTATACCAAACAAACAGACAAGCCCTGTGCTATCCAGTACACCTCCAAAACAGCCAAGGGAGTAGTTCCCTCTATGTGTAGGAGAACAAGTTCTTGAAACAAGTCAGAGGTTTCCTTTGTTCCTGATGGGAGCCTAGAAACATGGTTAGCTACACCCAGCCACTTTAAGGTGAGATATAACAAGTCTTTGCACACATCCTAATAATGGCCAAGAAAAAGGTTTCCACAAGCTGTCTGTAATTGATCTCTCCCCAAAAGATGAACCATATGAGGAAAAGATTGGGGAAAATGAGCTCTCAGATTTCCAAGTAGGTGAGAAGCCATTTTGCCCTCTCTAAAGTATCACTTCCTTGGGCAAAGCGTCAGAAAGAAGGATTAAGTTTGAAAGCTTGGAGCTGGGAACTGTGCACTTTTTTGACATGAACACAAAAATGAGCAGAGCATGGCAGGGTTAGGAGTGTTTGCAAGCTCTGCCTTGAGAGTAGGCAGTGGAAGAGAGGAAGAATTAACTCTCAGAACTGAGGACTGTACCTTTACTTGTTCACTGATGTGTCTGCCTGTGGTATTTTCAAAGTCAGGGTACTGTTTAGAGGGTCCTATGAGTTTACTCAAGATGTCATTGAAGCTCAAAAGGCCAAAGTTTGTATGTGTCCAACACATTGTGCTCTACTACTGAGAAACAGCAGGCTGTTGGATGGTGAGAGCTCATTAAACAGAGGAAAGACAAGAGACAGGACTGTATTTTCAGTCATTCATATAATAACTTCAATCTTAAAACACACGGCGGGATTTTACAAAAAGATATACCAATTGTACATAAGAGCAGGCTTGTCCATACCAGCGTGCCACTGGCTTTGTGTCACAGGGTAGAAACCACAGCACTGAGCTAAGGAATACTTCCCATTTCCATTTGGAGTGTGTAAGTTTGGAGTTTGTAATGGGGGGGAGGGGAGAATGTTTTAGGTGTTACGGGAAAATATCAGCTGGTGAAATGTAGTTTCAAAAATATGCTCAGGACTGTACAACAGGAAGGTGATTCAGGTATTTAATCTAGAAAGATCAACAGGACTTTGGTTGCATGGCCATTTTGTAGGGAGTGAGGTGGTCCTTTGTGGTCCTCTGCTCCCCAAACTCTAGCTTGATAATACTCCTTTTCCTAAGCACCAAGAATCCTTCCCTAACCACAGTTTAAATAGGATGCTTGTTTACCAATCTTAAATAGCACTGTCAGCAGCTTGATACTTCAAAGATCTTGCTAGGTTTCTGGCTGGGTGCCAGCACCCTGAAGGAAAGGTGCCCACATCACTTCGCACGGCATTTCTCTTTGCCTCACCTCATCATCAAGTGCCAAACCTGCCCCTTTGGTGAGGCCCATGATCTCTGCTAAGGCTGTGCCTGCTGACTACACACCACACATACAATAGCCTTTGCAAACACCATTAATTTTCTCTGAGATGTACAGCACCCTGGGGAGTAGCTCTGTCTTTAGCAGAGAAAACCTGTTCCCTGAGATGCGGTACATGAGAACAAAGAAGAATGGATGTGGGCACTTAAATTACCAAGCCTGTTAGACTGTTGCAGAACTATCCCAACCCCCAGTTCTTTGAACACATTTAAAGGATATGAATGAGTGATTCCTGAGCAAAAGAGGGATCTAGTCATAACCCAATATCCCAGTCCTAGAGCAGGCTGAGTACTGCTCTTAACGCCTGTTGGCTTTCCAAAGATTTCAATTTGTGTGACAGGATGCTAGATGTATTGCCCAAATAGTCTGTCAAATCTATCACAGTGACAAGGAAATATTGTGCTCTCCTCCTTCCCTCTGAAATTCCTTGAATACCTGGTGCCAGCAGTTCAGCTGGTAATGCAAAGAGGGATGAAAGCAGACAGCTTTGTCTAGAAGAAGTGACTTTTCAAGTGAGCTGTGACAGGTTCCCTTCATCTTTCTGTAACATGTCATTTCGATGCAAGCAACAGACTACAAATAAGCCCTTTGGTACAGGAAAGGCTACAGCAGTTTTCATATTTTCACTGATCGTGAGCTATTACTTAATTGTTGATGAGCTAGGGGCTATTCCATCACTCAGAATATGTAGAGTGTTGCACTTCAGGCTCTGAGGTAGGAGTTGGCTATTTTGAAGAGCATTTTAAGGTCTGTGGTGCTTGCAGTGGTATTGTTTCGATAGGGAAATTATACAACTACTGCCTTTGAGCAGAGTGAACAAAAACCATTTTTATCCACATGATCCCCTTTTATTAAGTCTGTCAACTACCATACGGAGTGCACTCTTTGTGTGTCATGGCTCAAATCCAGATGCAGCCAGGATCACTGAGAACTTCACCGCAGACTTCAGTGGGATTTCACCTGCACAGCTGTGCCTGATGCTCCACCTCAGAGAGGGAGCGGTCTTGCTCTTCCTCAAATCTCAGGTTCTTCCTTTGAACCAGGGTTTTTCAGACAGCTCACGTCCTCTCAAGTGTCTCAGCTTCTCCTAGTCCAGTGACCATGGTCTCTACCCCATAGGTCTGGTGATAAGGACCTCAATGAACACCCACCTGATGGAAGTGGGTGCTGTCACGCAGGCATGGGACTATAAGCAGAGACTCAGCTTTGTCCCTCAGTGCCTTTCAACAAACAGCCAGAGATGACAGCTTTTAGATCTCTAATACAACAGAATAATCTCTAACGGACAAGTTAAAAAGCCTACCTAGAAAACAAGACGGGGCTTATTGAGTCTGTTTTACTTAGGGCAGGCAAGCACCATGTGAGGTATGACCAGAAGCTACTGCATGCACACCATGATGTTAGCACAGCAGAAGTAATATACCCATGCTGGCAACACTGGCCACAGCACAGGGCTTTGCCTCTCCTGGCTTAGCTCCAACATATATTAAAGTAGCCTGAGGGCTGCTTTACTTTGTATCAAAGTATATCGGCTCCAATGGACCACTGAAGTGCACGGGCAGGGTGTAGGAATGGTTATGGGTTTTCTAAGTTATTTGAAGCATCTATAGCAACTTGTCAGGCTGATCCATAGGAAGATAACTAAAGTCTACTCAGCTGCACATGATCTCACCCTTCTGAGACAGGTCCAAGGCTTTACAAAAATAAGCATGTTTACATAAGAGAGCAAATGTTTCCCATATTTGCTGCTTCCAAACCGATCTACAGCAGTCAGTCTATCATGGGAATTCTTCTTCTGTGTTTTAGCCCCTCCCTTTAAAGCATGCTCCCACTATGCAACACGACAAACAAATTCTGCTAGAATATTTACTACTCCAGCCTCCATTACTGCAGCGTGCTGTCAGGATAACCTCCTGTCCCTGCAAGATGGCTTAATGCATAACCTTCAGTAATGTGAGGCCAAGAACAGGCATAGGAACAGCTCTGCACAGTGGGGTTGGCAGGCTGTGCTTGAGCTACTTAAGAACATGCATCTGAGGTCTGCCCATTCCTCCTATAGGTTAGAAAAATAGTGTTACTCCTTTCTGACACTGTAGAGCAATTTCTAATATACCTGTGGACAGATGTTGTCTTCCCCAGTGAGATTCTTGTCTGCTAGCTGAAGCACTTTCATATTCATACATCTCAGAGGTACAGGTAGAAGTGCTGCTGACATGCAGGACTTAAGCACAGGATGTCAGCAGCAAGTATGTGAAGCATGAGAGAACAATTCTATTTGTGGCCTTCAGACTGCTTTCTTAGCTGCGTGGTGATGTAACTCTCATTCCGTTCCAGGTTTTTTCCTGATGGATGTTAAGTTAGTTAAGTAAGCAGACTGAGAACGATGTAGCAGTCATGTTCAGAAGAGGTCTTACAGATTTAATGTGCTTTAACTTTATGGGTTTAGTTCCTTCCCCTACTACAGTTCATCTCCCAGACTCCTCCAGTATTTACAAGCCTTTACTACTATTTTAGTTTCTTGCTCTTGCATTCATCATATCTGTGAAAATCAGAGTTGACGTGATGACAAAAGTTGTCACACTGAATACATTGTTTACTTGGCTTGAACAGTTGTTTTTATAGTCTCTCCAGAGAAAGTTTCTTATTCAAATTTGCCAGAGATACTCAACAAGTTTAACTAGAAACTTGGCATTTCCTCTTCCAAAAATTGTTCGAATGATATTTTCCAGCAACAGACTAATTGACAACATCTTGCTTCAGAGAGGCACACATCCTTCTGCATTAGATTTTCTCAACACATTCTCACCTGGAGCTTGGGGTTCAGCACAGCATTGCACAGCGCATAAACAGCTCACCTAGGAGGCACGCTGATCAAGCACCAACATTCAATTTTGTGTTATCAAGGGATAAAAGTCCGGCAAATTCGTGACCAGAGTGATTCTTCAGGCCCAGACTGAGATTTCTCCAGTGTTCTGTGCTGTATATTTTACATACTGAGTTGCTCACCAGTTTAATTTTCCCCAAGGCTTTCATATTGTTGTAAGGGAAACAACAGCTAAGATCTTTTCCAAACCAGTGGAACGAGACATTGTGTTTGACAGGAAAGGCCTAAAATTTATGTTTTGCTTGCTTCATGCTTAGACTTGAATTTACTTGAATTTACCAAAACAGCTTCTCCAAGAGGGGAGAGTCCCTTGTTACTTATATCCAAAAACATCACAGTCACCTGTGTGATCCAGGACCGTCTGTGTCTGGGTTATTTCCATATTGATAACTGCAAACATTTTAACCTGGAGTATGGGTAGAATACTTTCAATTTTATTTGTGACCACTAAGGCATACCCACCCCCCTGAAATTTTTAGCTTAGAAATAATACCTCCCATAAATTTGGGCTAGGTAGATTCACCAACACCATAAAATACTTTATGATATATGCCTTTGGTCTCCAGAAACCATGCACAAATTTCCAAGATCTCTGCAGAAATCACTATTAGGTGCCCACAGGGCTGCAAACCAATACTTCTGGGTATAGCCAATTGGTAAAAAGCAGTGTGATTTGAAATCTACACTGTAGTTAAGAGAGAAGGAAATGAGAAGACATGTTAATCCAGTGGCAGCAGCCATGACTTCAGGGTGGTCAAGAGATCTTGCCACAAAACCGAAGCTGAGTTCTGCATCCTAGAAACATGTTTATTTAGATTAAGAAAAATTCAATGCAAGATCATCATAAACATCTGGCCCAACTCTACAGCAGACAAAAGAAATGGCTAGAGAAGGTTAGTGGCTGGCTGGCCCACCAGCCACCAGGGAGCAAACAAAGCTGTTTATAAAAGAAAAGGAAAAATAACCCCAAACTTTGTTATTCTACAAAGTCACATCTATTCAATTTGTATAACATTTTAGGCTTTAAGCAGTAAACAATGTGTTTCTGCTTCTGGCTCTTCAAGCAGCTATTCAATTTACCTTTCTCAGCCCTAAAACAGTGGGTTTAGTGCATGTCCTGCCTTGCCTCCTGCCTCCTCTCCATGCCTGAATGCTGAGCTGCGTGCAGGCAGCAGCACCAGCTGCTCCTGAGCCCTCATGGTGCCTGGGAGCACTGGAGCACTCGGCATTGCTGTTGTGTCCTATTTGGGCTGTTTATTTTGCTAAGCCACCCATGCCCTACCTGTACCACCCTTCTCCCCACTGCTATAAATGCCTGTCCCTTCATAGATTGCACACCAGATGTGGAAGCATTATTTTGCTGGATGTAAGATTTTTTTTTCCAACATGCCTTGCAGAAGCAACACACACCGGTTTTTAACAGAAAATGTAACTAATTAAAATACATCAAGCTGCTTTGGGAGGTAGATCTCACAATCTGTTGGTCAGGAGGGGAGGTTACCCCACTAACAAACTCTAAGCAGCACCTCAAGGTCCTCCAGAAAGTATGGTAGGAAGTATTACCAGTATAAGCTAGTCTTGTGTGAGCTGATCCAGCTGAAGAGCAGGCTACCTCCATTTCAGATGAACCCAACAGGCCAGAGCTGGCTTTGATGTAGATACTAGCTTCCTATTCAGGCTAAACTCAAAATGATGTGATCTCATCCCAGCAGCTAGGATTGAGATCAGATACACAGTCTTTCCCTGTCCTGTATTTCTCCAAAAGTGTCCAGTCAGCATTGGCTTGCTCATGACATGTGTACGTAGATCTTTAACCTGTTTGTTAGACTCCTTTCAAAGCAGATGCTTGACTCCAGCAACTGCTTCTCTGGGTGCAAACTCAATCAAGCATTAATACCCCTCAAAGGCACTCTAGACTATTTTTAATGCACTATCTTTTGTGGAAACAACCCCAAACCAAACAACACATCTCACCACATAAACACTAAAACCAAACTAAAAAAAACCAGCCCCTCACTTTTCCAACTCAACAA
>JAAGNO010006704.1:38280-68698 GCA_033439905.1 Ceryle rudis | reverse complement strand
AATTGCCCCCATTAATTACCCCCCCCTCATTAACCCGATCCTTGCCCCCCCCCCACTGCCCCCCTCCCCCCCCCCCACCCCCCTCCCCCCCCCCCTCACAAAAAAATAGGTAAAAAGCTAAAAACATATATTTTCATTGTCCAGCTCTTTCATCCTTAGAGCTTGATATTACTACAGGCTGTAAGATGGGGTCCTTTAAAACTTCACAACCTGTGGCAGTGTGGAAATTTCACTCTCTGAGTGTCCTGATTTTCTGTTTGGTATGGATAATGATGGGAAAATTTTAGGGTTTGTATGAAATCGAAGCTTCCCATGCTTCTAAGTTGTTGATCTTCAAAGTACAGAGGAGTTGGTTCTGCAGGAGCAGTCACTGCTTCATATAAAACAAAGCTTCTGAGAAGTTCACTGTCCCCATGTGAAAGCCATCCTTCAGTCTTCCACACAGAAAAAAATACAGGCAATTCTAAACCATTGCAGGTGTACTCCAAAGAGTCAAGACATAAGCTTCACTGCAGCATCTCCTAGCTCTACATTTTACATATCACTCTGCTTTGCTTTTATGTTTCAGGAGAGCAGTTAAATACAATTGGTGACTATTGTTTTTTTACAGGCCACTTAAGGAGTTAACAACCTAATTTCAACATGGTTGATCAAAGAACAACTGAATATCTGCAATGTATATTTGCTGAGGTCTATAGTTTTGTGATGCATTAATAAAATAGATGTTATCTGTTAAGGCTTCCTCTAGTAGTTTGAGCTCAGGGTTGGCCATAAAGTGACATACAAGATACTCAGAGAGGTTAAAGGACAAAAGGGAGCAATTTCTTTCCTCTGTTTAAAGCAAAAGAACTGTCCTTGTCAGCCTTCACAACTGGATTCTCTCCTGACCATGCAAGTGTGTTTGCCCATAATACTGTCAGTCCTCAGAAAGAGACATTAGAATTTGAGGATGAAAGCAGATTTTTGTAGCAGAAATATTGCAAAGATGTTCTGCCAGAAAAATCTTTCTCAGCAACTTGAGCATCCAATGCAAAATAGCAGCTCATGGTACTGGAGTCATTGCTTTCATCCAGCATCACAGTGAAAAGGTTTGAGCTGGCATGAGCTCAGCATTTCTGCAGGAGGTACGATGACAGCTTTCTGAGGGTGCAGATTGCTTTTGTTCTCCAGATGAAAACACTCTTACCATGGCAGTCTCAACATCCCCTTCACCAGCGTGGCAAAGCAAGAAGCATGGAGAATAGGAATGTGTTGCTATGGCATCAATGGCAAAACAACAAATTTGATAGAGTTTACTCCAGCAAAATGAAAAACCCAGGGCAGCTGTTAGGTACAAAAGGCACATAAAAAGCAACAGTGAAAAACTGATATATGTCTTACAAATGCAAGATATTTTTTCACATCTTGGTAGAAATGCCAACATAGATTATGGGGAAGGAGGGAGAAGAGTAAGTCATAAACCTACCAGCTTCAAACACGTAGCAGCTTAATAGATGAGATTTTTTGGTCTCTAGTAGCTCCCTAGCTAACTGCAGGACCTTTATTCTCTCCACAACCTCATCTGGGTATGTGTGAAAAAGAGGTTATAAACTCTTCAATGAAATGCTTTATCCAGGATGACCAAGGCCTCCATATTCTGTTCAGTTTTAGGCACTGACCTCAAGAAAAGTGGGGGCAAGCTGGAGACAATCCAGATAGAAACACAGACAGGTGATCTAGAAATCATGGCTTACTGGTGCAAGACTGGATGAGTTAGGACTGTTTTGCCTAAAATATAACCAAGTTGAGACATGAGGTCAGACTCAAATACCTAGAAGACTACTGTAAAGCAGAGGGAAATAATCTGTTCTTCACATCCACGGTGGGTAAGACAAACGTCAGCAGCAGCAAGTGAATGACGAGAGATGTAGATTAGACGTTAAGAGGAGCTGCCTAACACCAAGAACAGCAAAGCACTGGAATAAATAGACAGGGGAAAATTGTGTAATCTCTGTCACTGGAGGTCCCTGAGAACCAGTTAGATAAATGTTTGTTGGGGTGACAGAGGATGATTTTTTCTTAGTGTGAAACAGAAGGGTAGATTAGATAACTTCTTGATCCTCAAGTTGTCCTTTTTTTTTTTTTTTTTTTTTTAGATTGCATTATTTGATAACTGCTAAGTATATAATAAGCACAGACCTCAGAATCACCATTTTTTCTCTGACAGGATGAATTTTACTGTACTGATAGACTCAAATGGCAAAGAATAATTCTCTGTAAAATCTAATGGCTTTATACTCCACTGGGTTTGGTATGAGGTGTATCTTAGAGGTACATAGACTTTTAAAGAAAGTACAGCTGAGAAGATGCAAGAATCTTGTTTAAATTAGGCTAATTTAATGTAGCTCTGGTATTTGTTTCAGTATAAGCTTTATTCTATTAATGTTACCTCTTTATCAAAATCACTCCTTAAAAAAACAGGGAGATGAAGCACAGGAAAAACATCCACTCTGGCTTTGCAAAAGGAATTTTCATTCTAAAATACTTGGCCACAAATGTCACACACATAGACACAAACTAGAAAGCTGTCAGATGCGATAGAAATGAAATATAGGGAGAGTTAATTTTTTCCATGTTTAGTAATAAACTGCATGAAGGCCATAAAATGGAGATTCAATATCCAAACCAGTAAGTATCTAGGATCCAAGTTTTCCAGTAAAGGTCCATGTGAACCAAAAAAGTGTTTGCAGCATCATCTGAACTGCAGGCAAGTTTAATCCAAGGAGAGCCTTCAGCCTCTCATTGTTGCAATTCCAGTGAGTTCTTCAGTGTTAAGGAAGTAAAAAAAAAATACTTGAATTTACAGCAGTAAGCTATTCTTCGTCTTTCTTCTAATCCTGATAAACATGAATTTTTTATTTACTCATTATTTGTTTCCCAAAGTATTTTTAATATTTTTAGAATTATCTTAGTTTCGGTCAGCTCTGCTTTCTGCCTTGCACTTCTCTTCTGCCTGCAAGCTAAGCAGAGTGACATACCTTCAACCCAGACATGCAGTGTTTCTCCTCTGTCAGGGACCTACTGCACTGCTTCCCATCAGCCCATCTCCCCCATCCAGAACCTGATGTATACAGCTTCACCCCTCATCCTCCTGTAGCCATACTATAGTTTATCAGATGCGTGGGCCCTAGTAAGGCCTAATTTCTTTGAGTGCCTCCTCAGCCTCCTCCTCCCGCTTCAGAATTCTCTTCCTTAGAAAGTCCAGATGTGTTCTATCAACCTGTGGTGAGGTAAATCTGCATTCTTGGCTGCATGGCTCTTGGACAAACTCATCCATGGCATGTCCAGCCCTGAAAAAAAACCCAAACAACAAAACAGAACAAAACAAACCCACAAAGAGTGAGAACATCCTCCTCCACAAGCTCCAGAATCCAGGGACTGATGAGTCAACATGAACTTCCAGCAAATTCTGCCTCTTCCTAGTCCAGAGGGATCCTTAATAGCCCTGACACTCCTGTACAGCTCTGCTCCAAAACCTGTTCAAATGTACCTAAAAAGGGAAAAGAGCAGTGACCCGGACTAGCTCAAGTCATCAGACATGGGTACAGTCCTGGCACAGGTATTGAATATGTACTTTACTTTTCTCTACAACCTGAAACAAGACACAGAGGAGCATCTGTCTCCTTTTAGAGAATACAGCTGTGCAACTGCAAAACCAGTGTGAGGATCCCAGTCAGAGCAAATTAAGTGTCCAGTGGGAGTGGATTTACTCTAGCACGGGGAATGGGTTTCAGACAGCACTTTCCCCAAGCACGCCTCCCATTTTAAAAGAAAACCAGTCCGTCTGCCACCATAGGCTCCTCTCAGCTAAGTAGTTCCTCCACATGCACAGCTTGGGGCAAAGGCTTCACTTGGAAGGGCAAAACTTGTCCTGGTGCCTTCTCTGCTGTGGTGCAACTCCTGTTTCACCTATGGTAGCTGCTTTGTGTGAGCTATCCAGATCCTGGGTTCAAGTCAGAATACTTACTTGTCTCCCTTTGGGATGGTGTATAAGCAAGGTTTTGTCCTACCAACTAATTCTTCGCTCTAATTCTTGTCACCATCCCAAGGTGTTTGGCACACAACTCTCTCTGTGCTGCCATGGTACAGACACCCCTGCTCTTTGTCAAGCAGTCTTCTTCCATGCCTTCAAGTAGGAGCTTGAGCCTCATCACAAGGATGGTTTAAGGCTCATCCTTTCCCCAACCCACCACTCAGCACAGGATGTTTCCAGTTGCACAGGATGTTTCCAGTTCTGCTTCCCGAAGCCTTGGCAACCTATGCTGTTCCTCGTGTTGTGATTGTTTCCATCCCTGGAGCCCCCACGCCCTTTTCTGGAGTCATATAACCAGACCCCACCGAGCAACTGTTCCTACACCTTGCCATACAGTAACCAGCCGGTGGGAGCCCACCCTTTGGGGCAAACACATCCTCTGCTTAGTTCTGCTGCCTTCCAGTTATGTCATGTCCCCCACTCCTATCCTCACCCTTGGTGCCTCTTGTCCATCCCAGGGCTCCCAACCCAGATGCCAGCTCTCCATGCCTCCTCCAGCTTTGTGCCTAGACTTTTGCCCTGGTTCTTGCTTCCTCACAGCTTCATCCCTTCTCCCCGGCTGCCCTCCCATCTTCATTTCTTTTCTAACCTGAGAAGAGGGAGCCCTGTCCCACCCAAACCCTGGTACATAGGTGTGGCAGCACCTTGTGGGGTTTAATGCTTAGGCGGTGCTCAGAACAATTAAGGGGCCAAATGGATTCCTCCCACAGCTTGGCAGCCCTGGAAGAGCAGGGATGCGCATACATCACCCCTGCAATCCTGCACACGGCATTCTGACACCGCACGGCTCATGTTTTCATGTCATTCCAAGCAACCTTTGACAGATACAGGTCTGCAGCGTGCAGACAGGACCTTTGCCATGTCAAAATGCCTTCAAGCAGCAACCACCCATGTTGGCAGGCTATTAAGTTTCTATAGAATTTTGTCAAGCCTCCAGATGAACATCAAACCATCCCAAATGTCCTGAGGGGCTAAGAATTTAAAAAAAAAAAAAAAAAAAAGAAAGAAAGAAAAAAAAAAGAAAAACAAAAAAACCCCACCCTCACTTCACATATCATTTTTCCCTGCAGCTTTGTAGCTAATTTAGAATCTGTTGATCCTGGTGCCAATAAATAGTTTATCTTTAAACTGCCTCTGTACTCAGACTTGGTTTAATTCTCAGGTTAGTGCTGTTTGTTTCAGTAGCAAGTCAGTACTCTAGCAGCACATATAGGAGAGATATCCACCATATATATCTGCTTGTGCGTATGTGTTGCATTAAGCAGAATCTTGCATGATAGCGAAATTAGTTATGCGGGAAAACTTGCTTTCTGAGTAGGAGGAGAGAGAAGTATTAGTATATGTGCTAATGCACTGCCCCCCAGTGGAGTCGGGGTCTGGTTTAGCAGATGGAGCTTTACAAACCTTCCCTTGTAGGTTGCGTATAGAACACAGTCATGGGACACATATTAAACCAAAACATTAAGCTAACCATTGGTGGGGCAGTGTTACATCTATTCAAAGGCGTTTTATGGAGAGAATAGTTCTTGTCCGAATTGAAAGATGAAGTGCAAAATAATGCTCCTCCAGAATACCTGCTTTCTCAGCAAGTGCTATAGCTGGAGGAAGCAGAAGGTCTTCAGCTCCTTCTGGATGACACTTCACATTTCAGAAGGGGAGCTATGGGAAGAATATTCAAACCCAAAATGTCTCAAGGCTGATGAGATGTTACCCATAACTACCGGAGCAGCTGGAAAGAGCTGTATTTATTTGCTGCCACATCCCTCATCATCCAGTAGGAAAATGTGTTGTCTTCCGTTTTCTACCAGAAAAGATTATGTTTCATAGAATCACAAAATCATTAAGGTTGGAAATTACCTTAAAGATCATCAAGTCCAACTGTCTAATAAACATTATCATGACTACTAAACCATGTCCTGAAGTGCCACATCTAGAGGGTTTTTTGAACCCCTCCAGGGATGGTGATGCCACCACCTCCATGGGCAGCCTGTTCCAATGCCTCACCACTCTCTTGGTAAAGAAATGTTTCCTTTTATCCAACCTAAAGCTCCATTGGCACAGCTTAAGCCCATTTTCTCTCGTCCTATCACTAGTCACCTGGGAGAAGAGACCCACACCCACATCACTACAACCTCCCTTCAGGTAGTTGTAGAGAGCAATAAGGGCTCTTCTCAGCCTCCTCTTCTCTAGACTAAACAATCCTAGGTCCTGTAGGCACTCCTCGTAAGACATTTTCTCCAGACCCTTTACCAACTTCATTGCCCTCCACTGAACTCAGCATTAAATGACTAAATTTAATATTTCAGCATATTAAACGTTTTTAGAAATAACTTTAACCCATGGGGTTTTTTTTTTACTGCTGCATTTCCTTCTCTCACTGGTCATTGCTTCACAGAAGACCCTTTCCTATCCTCATTTCATTTTTCCTACAGCAACACAGAATACTGTAAAACCTGCAGTTTGGTTCACAGATACAGCCACTATTTTGGCATGTCCAAAGACTCTTTTATCAAACAGCAGCTTTAGATGAAAATAGATTTTAAAAATGCATGCAACTAAATGTCTAGATGGTGGAAACCAAGATCATTGCTTCGATTCTCTTCTGGTGTTATCCTTGTAATTTTTCCGACAGTGTTCTTCCACATTTCCATCACATGCCCTCTGTGTCAGGACAGGATAATGCTTCTGAAACAACATCTCTGAGTTTTCTTGTGCTTGTGTCACTGGAACAGGATGAGGCACTATGTGTGCATAGAGATAATAAAAATATATCTTTCTGCTCACAGCATAATGGGGTTGTAGCACCATAAAAGTCATCTGAATCAGCCAAATGACCAGTTAATGGAGCAGACAGGGAGAAGAAATGTAAAGCCAATGTGAATACAGTATTCTGAAGAGAACATGCAGGCTAGGCTTAGCAGTACTCAAGTACTGAACTCCTGCCTGCTCTCTCATAACCAGTCTTATTTAAGTGTCCTGGACTCAGAATTGGCTGAGTGCACCAAGCTGGAAGGCGTTATCTGTGCCGGAACGGCCAGGGTGCAGTCACAAAGTTGCTACTTTGTGGGAAGGAGGTCAAGCTGTTACTCACACAAACTTACATCTTGCATGACACTGCTGGTGATGCTGTCTCAAAGTTCTTGTGACGTGGGCAATGGTGATGGTGGTGGAAGCATAGGTATGGAGAGAGAAGTGATGTCTTTAATTAGACCAGCTGATAGACTTAGAAAGAGTAAACAACTCAGGCCTAGTTCCTTCAGCAGGCCCAGTAAGGCAGCAGTAAAAACCATGCTAACAACAAGGTAGAAGCAATCACTCTTGGATCAATCTTGCTATGCTAATCAATCCCACCACATGAGAGAAAAAGGTGGTTAACACCTGTGGAGCATGGGGGGCGTTACCTGGGAATGAAGTGACAAGCTGTAAGCTCCTGCAGAGGGGAAAAAATGGAGAGGAGGGAAGAAAAAAAATAGTTGTTAGCACCTGTGTTATATTTTTAAATACTTTATTACATTTCTGGTATTTTGTAATTAACCCAAGTTAATTGCAAGCTCTTGGCTTGCACATTTTCAGCCCAGAGGATAACCAGTTTTTCAAACTAACCCGCTCCCTTGAAAGGCTCAGCTTGACATAGCCTACTAACAGGTTTATCAGATATGGTGCCACTAGGCTTAATGCATTTCTTAATTAGGAATGTAAACATGTTCATTAAAAAAAAGTGAGGGCCTCAGAGAAATTATGAAGAGATTTTATGATTATCAACTCAAAAGAGAAAGTATTCCAGCCGAGAAAGCCATTTCTTCCTCCTTCCCTAGGAGTGGAGACAACCTACTTTCTAATTGCAACCCTACATGTCACATTAAGCATGGAGATTTCCTTCCACAGGGACATTATCTGAGATTTGGGACATCCATGTTGAACAGAGATGTGAAAGACAGTGAGCCTCTCTGAGGGTGTGTGGATACAAATAGATATGTTTGTGTACACATGCATGCCCGTAAATACACAATTTCTATAGGCATGTCCATAACGTGGTCTGTGACTTCAGCTGCTGTCAGCCAAGGTGGTGGTTGTTCCTCCTTTTGCCTATATTTATGCCAACGGTGGTTGGCATGAACAGCAGATCCAGCAGGTTGCAGCTCGCAGCTCCCACAGATATGGGGAATCTGGTTGCTCAGACATGTTTCTTTGAATGGTGTTGGACCAAGAGCTGTATATTGGCCTTTACACCCCATTCCCTTGCTGTTCCCCCAGGAGGACACATGCCCACAAGATGGGTGGGTGGACAGGGTACATGAGGGGGCTACTCCCATGTACCACCTCACATCGCTCTGCTCAGGGCACAGGGGCCTGCAAGCCCCGGCTGGTGCTGCAGGCACCCCATACCGTGCCCCCCGGCCAGCTCTCCCCTCGGGCACCCCCCAGCATGGCGCCCACTCGCTGTGTGGCCCCTGTTCCCGGCAGAGAACTTCCCCTCCCCACACTCCCTCTCCCTGCACTTCCCAACAATAGTGGCCCAGGCAGCTTGGGATGTAGTTTTGAATATAAATGTGGCCAGACATTAGTTTACAAAAATAATAAATCCTCTTCAAACAGTTATGTAAAAAGTAGAATAACTAGTGTTTGTTGGCAGTGTATGTATCCCTTTGTTTGCAATACAGAGGCCTGTTGACAAATAAGAGGCTTTTCTGGGACTCTAAAACCAAGTACCAAAAAGCCACCACTGACTTCATTACATTTGCCAAACGCAGCGGAACTGCTGCGTTGTTGCTTAATGCACTTGTACAAGGAAAGAAAGTTTATGGCCAGGACCCTCTTGATGACATCCTCCCCCACACCATGACCTGCTCAGAGGAGGTTCACCCTCTGCTCTGCTGCAGCCCCCTCTCAGCACCCCAGTTGCTATTCACTGTGCCTGTGAGATGCAGCAATTCAGATGTTTTTTTGCGTAAATTGTGGAAAAACCAGAACTGTATGTTGACCTTTCTAACAATTTTCTGCCTTTTAGCTAAGAAATACAAATGAGCTGCAGAGCTAAGAGTAGACAGTATTTATTGATGGTCACCATGGGATTTCTATTCTGTTTACAATTTCAATAAATTCTGTTGATGGTCACCATAGGATTTCACCTCAATTTCCTCCTGTAAATTATTCCTATATTTCTCCACCTCTGTCCTGTCTGTCAACCATTATTGTATTAATAAGATGTCAGTCTCTGCACAGTGCTAAAAATCCTCTGCTTCTCAAATGCTGTGAGATTTGAAGGTACTCGACAACTCACAGGGTCAGACCCTGAGAAACAGAATCAAAATGTGAACTCAAATCCTTATCGATCTTAATAATGCAAGCTAAGACTCAGACTGTTTTTATTAGGTTGTCTGTCATCTAGAAAGCACAAAGGCCAAGTAAAAAGGAAAAGATGTTAGAAAAACATCATCATTGTTTTTGTGGTTTGTATTTTCCTAATAAGCTTTTATTTTTCTGCTCTGAATACAAAGTTATACTTGTCTCAGGAACTAAGGAGAGCTTCTAATCTAAAATAAGTTGGTTTTGTACCAGCAATTTTACCTCACCCCTGGAAGCAAAGTACCCAAAAAGTTTCCTCTCCCTCAGGTAGGGGCAGATAGTGAAAGTTCTTAGGAAGTGGTGATGGAGAAAGGACTGAGCTGATGCAGCACTGGGACAACCCAGTAGACAGTGAACTACTGTACTGTGCTCATTAATTCTTGCCTTAGAATTATTAGGCTGGAGAGTCTAATGTGGTCATTTGCAGTTTTTCATGGTGATGTAATATCCGTCTTCCATCTATTTCCATGGAAAACTCGGGTGCCCTCTGGCAGCTGCGAGCTGACAGCAGGGTGCGATCACCTGGGCAGCAGAGAAGGAGCTCTACGGGGCGGGAATGGGCACAACCCTGATGTGCCTCCAGCACGCTGCTCCCACCACCACCATTTCCAGAGATCCTGAAAAGCACAAGCCCTCCTAAAACAAACAAGTAAACAAGCAAACCAAAAGGAATAACATGTCGGTTGTAGCACTTCCCAGGAGACATTATGAAGGGCTGATAGTAACAGGGAAGTCTTCATGTAAATCACCTTAGAAATATTTTGAGAGAGATAGAAAGCATACCTCTCCCACTAGGAAAATCCTTATGGGGACTGGCCAAAAAAGTCAAAGATTTTTTTTTTCCTCATTACAAATATGATGTTTCTGATTTTTATTTTTTTTTTTAAATTGTGCATCAGAACAAATCCCAGATTTTTATTTTTATGTATTTTAATTATAGAAAACAAAAGAGATCATGTGACTTAGCCTAAGGGTCAGGGCAGCCTTTTGACTGAGGGAGGTACAAGTCCCTGCTCACATTTTTGCCCTAATGATTATTTTCTTGTTTGTATAAAGCAGCACCAACCACAGCAGCCTCCATGGCAGGAGGTCTTGAGTGTCTTTTCCCTACAACATCACTTCTCCACGACAATATCAGCCTTTCTAGTGGGAACATCACTGAAGTAGATGAGTTGTGATGGCAGGTTGGGGGATCAATGAATTCCTGCCCAAAATGCCGCCCCATGCTCACTCCCCTCTCACCTCCCCAAGTGACTCAGGTCGCTGGGGCAGCAGAGAGAGGTTTTCATGCAAGCCATGTGCCCTGGAAGGACTTTGGGGTGCAGATGGATACTACTGTGCTCCTCTGGCAGCTCTGGACCAGTGGGATTGCGTTTTGGAGGGCTGCTGATGGCAGATAAGACCAACATCTGCCTAAAGGGAGGCCATGCCAGTAGCGACGGGGCTACTGGGCAGCTGACACAGCATTAGCCAACTGTGGGTGCCCCCAGGGCTGGGCAGGGTGACCCCAGGGTCCGCTCAGCCCCACACCTTGTTAGTACCCCCATTTCCACAGAAACACATCAGCTGCACAAGGTGTGTTAAAAAGAGTCTTTCTTTCTTGCTTTCTTGCTTGCTTTTGCTTTCTTTCTTGCTTTTGCTTTGTTCCTGCATTGTAGCCTCGTTTTCTTTGTGTTTGTTTTTTTTTTTCTTTCCTGAAAACCTTTTCAGAAAGCTGATGGCCTGTCTGCATCAGAGCCAATATGTGTCTTTATGTAAGGTGAGAAAGCAGGTTCCAATAAGGACTTCCAGATGTAGTTTCCAAATAAGCCAGTCTGTAAGAAACAGATAGCTCTTCATTAGGCTTGATTGCCCCCGCATCCTCAGCGTGTGGTGCCTCTATCAACAAGTCAAAGAATCTTTTACGTCCCCTCTTGTCAATGTGGTTCCCGCTGGAAAACCTCTTGTTTCTGTGCCCAAGCAATGAATTTTTTTCTGACGGGGTTGCCAGATCACAGAGGCAATTAAAGTTTTATGTGTAGCTTGAGCTGTTCTCTCTTCCTTTTGGTGTTTGAGGTAAAAGGAAGAAGAGAGTTTTATCATTTTAACACTTTTTACATCTTTCTCTGAGGTAATTTCAAAGGTGTATTTGCAAGGTC
Source organism: Ceryle rudis (assembly GCA_033439905.1). Lineage (NCBI taxonomy): Eukaryota > Metazoa > Chordata > Aves > Coraciiformes > Cerylidae > Ceryle > Ceryle rudis. The sequence continues at coordinate 57,142 of JAAGNO010006704.1, read as the reverse complement.
AAAGTAATAAAAAACAGATATGGGAAAGAGTAGTTCGTGTTGTCCTACAAATGTAATATTGTTCTGAGCAATATTTTTTCACGACAATACAAACTGTAACCAAGGTTACAAAATAGTTTTCTTTCATCACCTCTATTTTTTCTATTTTTATCTCTGTTTTTCCACTTCTTATAGTTCTCTAAGTTTATTCTCTCCCTGAGTTCATGCTGCCATCAGCAATGGGCTCAGGGAATCCTCTTTCCTCCTGAAATAAAAGCTCACACCACATCTTTTTTCCACAAGGCTGGAGCCAGACTGAACTCTGTTGCTGAACTCTGAAACTTGTGGGGCTCTGCACTGAGCATTATGTGCTCATCTCTGTTAAGAAGGATTTAGTAGCATGAGGAGCATACAGAGATTATGTAGCAAAAAAAAAAGTGATAGTATGAGGAAAAGGTGGTTTGTGAGGTTCCTCTCATAAACCCCAGGAACTTGGGGCAAGCGCTGGGTTTGTCGGTGACACCTGTGAAGTTCATACAACCTGCCCACCTTTATTTATATGAAAGTATTTGTCTCATATTCTGCTGTTCTTAGTAGTGGGGATCTTGGATGTGGATTTATGACCAATACTGGTTTGCCAGCTACTCGGGAATTACATTCATAACCACAGACAGCTAGCCAAACCGCTCCTTAGAAAACCCCACTAGAGAAATGTATATAGACACATCAAAATGGTGAAGTTGTCTGAGACAGTGTGCCTTTCCCTCTTGCAAAGTCAAGTTTTGAGTCCTTGAAGTATACCTACATCTGTGGTGAAACTAAAGAAATGCAGCAACACCAAAAAAATCCACCTCTCCACAACATTAAGAAATGCATATTTCTGTACTTCAATCCATGTGTTTGTTTTCCTCCTTTTTTTAAGTGTCTTTTTAAATAAAACAAAAAGTCTATGATAGGAAATGATCTTTGGCACCCTGATAATTACTAAAGCCAGAGAATTACAGTAACAGCTGAGGCCGTCCATCGAAAGCTGTGAGCTTTAGCTTAGACCACCAGCTGCGTTAACCTCATTGTTTGCACATTTCCCGTATGTACTCCATTTACTCATGGATACTGTAAATATTGTGGCAGTGCTACCTTATCATCTGAGTAAACTATCAGATTCCATGACTACTGCAAATGATGCTTTTTCTCCTTTGGACATCATGAACTAAGCATTTTCTGCCTGGGGATTTAGTTAGTTAGCTAGCTGTTTGCATCTGCTAGTGCTTGGTAAGAAGCCGTGAAGAGTGTATTGAAGGGCTGCCTGTCTGCGAGGAGAAATATTTGAGTAATAGGGTCCCAGGCATCTCTTTTCCTATTCCACGAGGCCAAACCTGTGCCTTGCATTCTACAGGTGAGAAGCTGAGACAAGGAACCCCTAGCATTTCTCTCTGCAGTTGCCACTGGGAAAATAGTCTTCCTTTTCCTGTCAGCTTATGTGCATGTTCTTAAGAGTTATTAATGAATATGCCCCAAAAGGCAAATATGGCTGTAACTGGCAACCCCCTCTAGTCATGATGAGGCTTGCTGCATGTTGCACACCCAATCCAGAAAGACACAGGTCTGCGTTTTACACCTCTTCTCCAGGGACACCCATGCAGTCTAAGCAAAAACACAAACCAGGTCCTGCAGGGGGTTTGGCAGATGAGCTGCCTGGGATCCCAAATTGCTTAGGAGTGATTGAGTGGTCGCAACAAAAATGCACCTCCAGGTCCTTCCCACTTGCCATTGCATGGCGCGCTACAGGAGACGGTCATTTGCTTTAGTCAAAGCACGGCAAAATAGGAAGGGAAGATGCAGCATCTGTTCATTCATTAAGAACTAATTGCTTTTAGTGATTTGGGCCATAATAGTAACTGGTCACTCTTTTCCCTGCTTCCTGGTAGAAGCCGGCTGATTGTCCAAGCTTTGCATATCTTCACAGATGTCAGCTAGAGAAAAAAGCAATCTTAGCGCTAGAAAATGCCTTGCTGTGTGGATGGGACTAATGCGTGACAAATAATATGGTGCAGGTATAAATTAACATGCCTGAATATTGACAGCAAGCCCAAGAGCAGCTTGGCATATCTTGGTAGATACCTTCAGGTATCACCCCAGCTGAGGATACATATGGCCCTACTGCCCTAAACCTCCCACATCTGCCTTCCCCCACTCCTGCATTATAAAATTTAAGTAAGCATTTTGGGTTTTAACTCTAAAGGAGGAAAAAAAAAAAAACCCAACAAACAAAATCCTCCCAGTTTATGGCAGTGTACTTGACTAGGGGGATGAATAATTAAATTTAACTCTTTGGTATTCCAATTTGGGTAAAAAGTCTCCCCTGGAATTCTAATCTGGCCATATTGGGCACTTTGAACTGGCTTTTTCCAGTTAAAAATGTATTTCACGTATGTTGACCTATTGCTGTGTAAATGATGGAATGCAGAGGAAAAGAAAATGCACGTTTACATACAAAACATACCCCCACCTGCATATTTATGCTGAGACAGAAAATACATCCTATGTATGTATGCATAACTTGACACATTCAATATTTTATATAAATAAATGCCAAATGGACGGAGAAGATTGTTTTATACGTTAATGGGCTATACTTCTTCATTTCTATTTTTCAAATCTGGCTACGATCACATACAAGTACCTCAAAGAGCGAGCATCTGGGTGGCTTGAAAGCAAATAAAGCATGTTTTTACTCCAAGATGTATTCTTAGTGAAGTTATAGATTGAAACTTTACTAGTGAAATTGTTGGTCCTGAGCAGCCTCATGCCCAATTTATAATAAATGCGATGACTTTGCAGTGTCGGCGAGGACACAGGCTTAATAATATTCGTATTTAAAATCTAACAAGCTCTTTTATAATTAGGGCTCAGTTTAACAGACATATGCATTAAGACTATATCCTTGGAATGTTTCCAAGCAACCGCACTGCCATAGCCAAAGCCTTTGTCCAACTTACATGTTTGACAGATTATACAATTGCATGACTATTTTCCGTCTCTTACCTTCAGATTTAGGACAATTTATCTCTGATTTGCTTTTGTTTCTAGGTTTCAAAGTGCAATTTCCTGCAGAAACGAATATACTAATAATTCAGGTTGTCCACCCACCCACCCACCCAGTTACCTGTCTCAGCTAGCCCAGTTGCTGGAGGGAACATATAAAGCAAGTTCACAGCTTGATGCTGGCGTGATATAATCTTTGCTTAATCTACTTAGTGTTTAAAAATGTAAATGTTAGCAGCTATCTCAAATACTAGAGCGCTGCTCTTATGAAGGTTGTATGTGCGAATGTGGCACAAAGCAGTAATTGTACTCTTCTGTAAGACTAAAAGCCTTGCAGTGTCTGAGACCTGGAAAATTTAAAGAGTAGTTTACATCTGGTAGGACCAAAGTGGTGCAATTGTGTCTCAAACATTTGCAATTTAAAGCTGTAAAATCCCTAGGGCATATTATGTGCTGTAACAATAACATTAAATATGTTCTATCATGCTAACAAAATAATTTGTGCCTCCTTTTCCCATCTCTTCTTTTTTTTCCCCCTTAGAAAAAAACCCCAGTCCTTGAATATGTAACATCAGCTCTTATTGAAAACTTTTCATCTGAAGAAATGAAATAAATTAGCACGTTTTTATGACAGAGATTACAGCCTTTTTTTCCCCCCAACTATTGTTGTTCAAATATAAAGTTTGTCATTTTCTTTGCATTTAATCTCTTGAATTTGCACTTTGCTTATCAAGAACAAAAAGTAGACAATCCTTCCTACAGAAGGCAGCTCTGGGCTTTCTTGGTGGATCTGCAGGAGCCAGCAAGGAAGGTGCAACCCCGACGTGCTGTCTGCCCACACCGCCTGACAGCAGTTCACTTGCTGGCTCTGCTTTTAAATTCTCCATCTAGATCTCTCCTAGATAAATCTGATCCAGTGGGGTCAAGCACTCAGTGGTGTGGACACAAGCCAGGCTTCTGATCCTCACCTAGCCCTTTCTCATTTAGGGGATGAGACATAGCTAGCCCTCAGTTCCTCTGTGGGAGGATTTCTCAGCAAACCAAGAAGTGCTGGGGCTCAGACCTGGTTCCTCATCTTTCACAGATTTTTATAATTGTTGCGAGACTGGACTCTCTCATGCCATCAGTCTTCTCAAGGAGAGACAAGAGATGTGCAATGAGGGCGTGTAGTGTGTGTGCATGTGAGTGCACGTGCACATCTCCCCCTCTTTGTTTAGACCTCCAGGCATCACTCCCATGGAAGCTTTGTTCTGCTTATGAGCCCCTCTGTTCTTATTTTGGCAACACACACAAATATTTACCCATGTTCGCAAACAATCACCGCTTCTCTTTTTACAGGTAAAATATCAAGAGAGCATGGCTCACCTGGGTGAATGTAAATGGACTCACGTGTTCCCTTTTCTGGTGGTAAGTATTTATGTGAGTACAGGTCTCTCCAGCCTGCAAAAATAACTGCATTCTGTTTGGGTCTTTGCAGACCTTTGTGCATTGTCATGGCACAGCTACAGATGGCTTAGGGACTGAACCCCGATGCAGTGATCGGTTTTCATTCAATAAAAAACCTGGGTGTGTGCTGCTTAAATGGAGGCTGCCAGAGAGGAGGAAGGACAAGGATCCAAGATGGAGCGGAGATAGAAAGCACTGGAAGAGCAGATTAGTCTGGCTGTCACATGAAGCACAGCCCTATCATGGTTTAGGCCTGAGGCAACGCATTATCTCAGGTTGTTAGAATTGGCCCTTGTAGTCACATTTATAAAGGCTCCTTAGAGTGTGAGAAGAAAGAGGTCAGGTATCACAGCCTTCAGTGTTTTGAGGAGTAGCTGTGGCAACAAACATGACCACCAGTGCCCTGAGAAACTCTTAGAAGGACCAGGTTGCTGAAAGTTGTACCTGCTCCATACCACGTAGTGGCACCACTTCCAGTTTCTGAGCTTTAGGTGTGTTCCATGCTGCAATGCTGGCCCCAGTGCCTTTGAGCCACAGCAGCGGAGCAAAGGGTGGGGGTACTGAGGCATGGGTACTGTGGCCGTGGAAGTGACAGTGCTCTGGGATGCTCTCTGGTGACAGGTCTCCCTGGTGTACTCTGCTGGCGCTGAATACTCCAACTGTGGTGAGAACGAATACTACAACCAGACCACCGGCATGTGCCATGATTGCCCGAAGTGTGAGCCAGGCGAAGAGCCTTACATGGTAATTTCAGCTTCTTCTGTTAGTAGGGGGCCACATATCAAGCACCAAATGCAAAAAAAAAACCCCAAATACGTTGTTACATGGCTGTAATATATGAGTAGGAGAGAAAATGGGGAAGGACGGAGATGCTTAAGTAGGAGCACTCACGCCTGCGAGCGTATCGTGGGAGCGAGGTACCACGCGTATGCACCCTGGTACACCACATCCCCCGAGCAGCCCTGCTAAAAGTGATACTATAAAAGTTGTAAGGTAAAAGTTTCACACACAGCCTCCTTCAGTGCATTCTCCTCTCAACAGTTATTTGCAATCTGACGCAGCCATTCCCTCGTGGTGTGATAAATTGGTTTGTCTGGCGTGCTTGCTGGCCCCTCACACCAAGAATTTAATTTTGCTCTCCCACTAAGGTATTTTGGCACTAGGGGAACTTGGATGCTTCTGCAACATTTTAAATTATGGTTCTGAAGTAACCATTTGATTTACAGCAGATAATTGTTTCTTATTAAAAAATAAATTACCAAAATCCTGTTTGGTTTTAATGGGATAAACATCCTACTGCAAGAATTTCACACAGTTGGTAGTCCCAAACAAGTACGTTTGTGTAATAACCAGTTGGGTTTAGTTTGATTTAATCTAAACGTAATGTTCAGATGAGACGTGAGTTCAGAGGTTACAAAATCTCATCCAAATATTGCCTTTTGTGATGTTCCCTCTGGCCTCTCCAAGCATGCAAGCAAGATCTCTGGTATCCATGCTGCAGCCGTGTTTCCTCTGTAATCTCCTTCTCTGCTCTTCCATTTTCAGTTCACTTTCTACCTGAGCAGCAGCCAAAATTCACCTCCATGGCTTGCTGGAATATAAATAGCTACAGGGGGCCACTTTCAAGGAGAACTCCAGCTCCCCTTTTCCCTCTCCAGCACACAGCATGCCGTGTCCTTGTATCCCACCATGGCCATTTTAGGACAGACAGTCCCTTTTAAGGGGTGAAAGGATGAACATTTTTCCCTTGGTATGACATTGTGCTGCAAAGCCAGTGGGCCCAGCTATGAACACTCCCTTTTGCTAGAAGCCAGTGTGCAGCACAAGCCTGCTTTTCAGTGACTTTGTGTGGTTGCAGACATGTGGATACGGCACCAAAGATGAGGACTACGGCTGCATCCCTTGTCCTTCAGAGAAGTTTTCCAGAGGAGGTTACCAAATATGCAGGCGGCACAAAGACTGTGAGGGATTCTTTCGAGCAACGGTCATGACACCTGGTGATCAGGAGAATGATGCAGAGTGCGGCCCTTGTCTCCCAGGGTAAGGATTTAACCACGGACCTTTGCTCCACCCAAGGCACTGTAAAATACTTTTCCTTAATGGCAGCATCTCTGACAGCCTCTCGTAGCTGACTGTAGGTACAATACTGTTGATTTATGTCTTTCCGTCTCTGCTAGAACAATACATTTAAATGTTTCAAAAGCATCAGTGAATTTAGTAAATCAGATGATGTTGTTAATCTTACTGAAAGCTGACTGAAGAAACAACTGTTGGGAACTACTAAAATTGAAACTTCTCTTACTAGAAGTGGAAATGGAAGTGGTTGTGTACCTAAGCACAGGTGTGCAATGCCATTTAAAATGCTCTCAGAAATCCAGTGTGACCTCCATCTGTGGGTTCAGAGGGCCACCTTTTAAGTCCTGCATCCTATGAACAAACTCTACGAAGATGCCTTGGATACCCCGTAGAGTCCATGCTGGCACTATGGAGTGTTTAGGAACATAAAATATCTCCTCTCCAGATGTGATCAGCTGGCAAATTTGTCAGTAGTTGACAGCATTAGCTAACATAGCTGTTGGGTGAGGTTTACCAAGGTATTTTAGTCTCTCAGAGCCCTTTTGAGCCAGAAGAAAGGGGTATAAAAAGCTGCCAACTTGGGCTGTGTGCTGTTGTTCAGAGTCAAAATGAGTTCCAGGGCTGGCTGAAGAGGTTTAAAATAGATGCTATTTACTAAGTCCATCTTTTTAATGATCTCTTACGCTCAGTGTAATTCTGATAGTAATGGTGAGAATGCAATTGCTATACGGAATACATTCGCAATATATTCTTGACTATAGTAACCTTGAAAGTCTGCAAGCCCAAGAGCAAATTGCTTTCTCAACATTTTTTTTTTCAGGGTGAGTAAATACTCTGAAACACCCCCACCTTACATACCTTTGCAGTTTCTGCCAGTGTGCCTCTTCGCTTTAGAGAGCAATTCCTACTGACATTTCACTTTTGTGTGGTTTGCAGACGCTGCATCACCCATGCTGCTAAAGAGGCCCTGCTAAAAAGGCCCTGCAAACTTCCAGGTTTATTATATCAGTAAGTTTGTGTGAAATTTTCACAGTTTACAAATAAAAAGAAGGACTTGTCTGGCTGCCAGCCGAACAGACTGATGATGTGATTTGAAAAGAGCTCCCTCTTGACTTCCCCTCATACATCATAAAGAGCAAGAACGTTAAATAGTGGCCACAGTTGTTCTTTTGCAATTTTTGTCAGGACTAATGAGGTCACCCAGGTGGGAGCAGGGTGAGAGCTGAAAATAACCAGCTTGCACAGCTGGTGCTTGGGGAGTATTCTCCAAACACGGTGTTTGCACAGGTGTAACCTGGAGAAGAAACTGGCCTGCTGGTGCTGCTCTGCCTGTGACTCTCCGAGGTATTTTGGCAAAGACAGCAGTTAAGGAGAAACACCCTCTTACTCCAAGCCTGAATAGGTGAAATTCTCAGGATAAATTAAATATGGGTTAAAACAAACTGTGAAACCTCTTTGACTCCTTGTATGACTTAAGAGATCCCAGAGGTTGCTCTTGTGTGATAGTAGGGGAAATGCAGAGTCCCTGTGTCAGAGCAGAAAGCAGGTGAGAAGCACTGGCTGACCAGCCACCCTTCCTCAATGCCCTGCCCCGGTGGTACAGGGACAGCCTGGCACCTTGGTGGCAGCTGGCAGAGCACTCCCTTGCCTGGGCATTTAACCTCAAAGAGCCCCTAAGTCAATGGGAGGGAAAAAGGGAAAAAGTAAAGTTTCCATTTTCAGAGAACCGTGCTTCTGTAACACGGTTCAGGCCTTCCTAGGGTAATGGCCCCCCAGCTGTGATCTATATTTAGGGGCATCTCATCCCTCTGCTAGTTTTCACTAGCTCGGGAAAGCAGCCTGACAAAAAGATGACCATGTGGCACATTCTGACCAAAGGTTTTTAGACAAAACAGTTTTTTAGACTGGCAGCCTTTCCCAGTGGCTACAAGTGCCTTCCCCTATCATTTTTCTTAAAATAGGTGCTGGATAATTATATATTTTTCCTTATATTTTTTTCACTGTTACTGATAATCACTTTTAAGGAAGGAGACCTTTGGTGCAAGAGCACGTGTTATCCACTGCTTTTCTGAGTCCAGGTTCCCTTCTGTATAAGACAGGAATAACATTATTTGTCACGTTCACAAGAACAATGCAAGACTGTGACCAGGGAAGAATTAAAAGGGTTAGCTTCGAAGCTGTGATCCTCAAAGCCAAAGTTCAGCTGCCAGCAAACTCTGGAGGTACCTAGACCTAACCTCCTGGGACACTGAAGGCTTCATCCTCTGCTCCTGCCCAGCAGCTCTTCCATCATGGTAAACAGGACAGGTCAAGAATGTGGAAATTAAGTGTGACTCAGACGGTTACATTCAACAGGATGATCCATTAGGTGTTGTCGAGTATGACTGAGATCACAATCAACTAGGGGCAGCTACAGTGGGTCAGAGCAAGGGTTCCACTAGCCCGGTTGTCTATCTTCAGTAGTGGACGTAAGCTGAAATCCACAGAGGAGTAAAACCAAGCCAGGTGTACATGACACATATCTCATGCTGTCCCAACACCTACTTTCAGCTACTTTAGTAGTTACTACTTTCAGAGTAACTCCTTGGTCTCCTCTCAAGATGGATTTGCAAAGGGATTGTTTCCTTTTAAAATGTAGTCAAAGATGCCTCCGCTACTGATGCTTCCCCTTTTCATGTGTTTGCCCATGGTTACAGCAGATCCAGGTTCAGTTCTACTTCTCTGAGGTGTTTTATGAGAAGGAATGAGCTCTTTGCTTTCTGAATGGGAAGGTTTAGTCAGTGAATTTCTAATGGAAATAAAATCCCTCCCTGTAGTTCTGGATAAGGCAGCAGATGCCTCCACTAACATACTTATCACCTCCCTGTTGTGCCTCTGCAGACTGTCCCTTGCTGACAACAGCCTCCTCCCAGTCCCAGGTGCCCTGGTCCCCGCAGGAGGGTAGACCTAAACGTGGGTCCAGGACTCTGAGTGTGACATGACACCACCAAGGTTAGCCTGAGATAAACCACCATGGTGTTAAGCAGGAAAACACTTAAGTCCATTCTTCAGTCTAGTCTTTACTCCTGCATTTTGCTTGTAAAACTTTAAAATCTGAGCTTGGCAGGTGCTAAAGGAAGAAAAAGAATTAGTCCTAAAATGTAAGAGTAACACTGTGAAAATTCATTATTTCATTACTGGATGACAACTGCACCATAGCTAGTGATATAAAGGAATTAGCTATTTCCATCATTGCCCTTGATACTTGGTGCATTGCAAAGGAGTCAGAAATCCTTATCTGCTGCCAGTACTTCATCAAGGTGAATTATTAATGTTTGCAGCTGCAGTTTCCTACTCACGTGGGTGAACAGTTGCTTTCCATGAGCATCTTCTTTAGTTTTCTTTACACATCCTCCACCATTCTGCACTGTGGCAAAAACCAAGAAAAATTCCACCACCTTGATTTAATTAACTATCAGAAAGCTTCTTTATCTTTCCTAAACCACAGTGGCTATTAGATTGTGGAGGCTAACTGACCTGTGTTTTTCTGTGTAGATTTATATGTATCTTTTGCCTGCCACTCTTGTTTTCCTGTGTTGTTGTTTTGTTTTTTGTTTTGTTTTGTTGGGGCTTTTGTTGTTGTTTGTTTGTTTTGTTTGTGGGGTTTGTTTGGTTGGTTGGTTTGGTTTTGTTTGTGGGGTTTTCTGTGGTTTGGAAGTTATTTCCTGCTTATTTATTAACTGCTTCACAATTATGCAGGCCCCCTATAAGAGAGGAAAGATGATGTTTTGCTCCTGAGACAAGGGTAGAATGGCAGATGAGGAACAAGAGACACTTGAAGAGAAAAGTGAGGGTGAATCTTTTAAAACTAGTAAGAAAGAAAAGTGGAACCATGTTCCATTTACCTACTCTCTGAGGTACCTCCAACCCCTGTTCCCAACCTGCACCTTTGCGTGCCACATTTCCTGGACCTATATCCCTTATTTGTAGTCTGGGTCGTTCATTAATGACCAATTGATTTTGGTGGACAGTTTCAGCAGTAAATTCCTAACAATGCATGCATATTCCAGAAAAAAACCCATACTGCACATGCACAGGCAGGTACATATGCACAGAAAACAGATTCCCCATTGTGTTAATTGTTTATTATGTTGAGCACTTGTCCACATAGAGTGGATTATGAATTTAATAATGTCTTCATTAAAATCTGTAGAGATTTACAAGTGATTTGTAAAGACATATTCATAACATCAACTGCGTATGATTTTTGATGTAATTTACTCATTAGGTTGTCTGTGGATCCAATTCTTGCATAACCGATTACCTTATTTCAACACTGACTTTATTAGCATCCCAGAAGTTCAAATAATGAAAACCTGTCCTTCATGCTGTAATTCCACTTTGAAAGGCTTATTTATAAACTGTATAGCAAGGAAGTTAAAAAAGCAACCCTGTAATCTGGCTTTCCCTGTATGAGTGGTGTGTTCCTGTATTTTTTATTTAGATTTGGATTGGATTTGGTTTTAACATTAAGGAGATTATTCTTACGGTGTTTGTGAAGAAAATTAACCAACCATATCCAACTGGTGGTCTTGCCTGAAAGATTACTGCTTCAAAAAGTAACATTCCCTTATTTTGAAAAAAACTTTATCTCAGGGCATGCTGTAAACTGCAGCTTGAGCTCAGCAGGGAGAATAATGTTGTTTTAGGCAATGATACTACTTCTTGTCATGTAGGCTGATGGTTGATTAATTGCCTTTTAGGAGGAAAGGAAGAAGAGAAACACTGTTGGTATTCAGGCAGTTTAAAAAAAAAATAAAATCTTTGCATCAAATTGCTTATAAAAGTTTTATTTTTAATGATTTTATCTCAGTATAATTGGTTGCTACTGAACCATGCTCAGTTGTAGCGTATTAATTTACACCGTTTTGCCTCATCTTGCCTTTCGTTTCAGTTACTACATGCTGGAAAACAGACCTCGCAACATATATGGGATGGTTTGCTACTCATGCTTGTTGGCGCCTCCTAACACCAAAGAATGTAAGTGTTCTGCAGTTCCTATGCATGTCGTCTGGCTTTGACTTGCAATCCTTCAGACGCTCAATGTGAAGGCTTTCTTTCAGCAATAATTATTAAGTTTGAACAATAAGTCCATTGCCAGTAAAGCAGTTTCTGCTTCTAACTGGCCTTGCCAACAACAGGAGTGAAAGCTGAACATCTGGGGAGAGATCAGGACCTGCCATTTTAGGACCTGCTGTTATTAAGTTGTGCTTGAGTTTTTATCTGTCAGGACATCCCATACAGGAGCGATTATGGTTACTCAACCAGTAGGAACAGGAAGTCACAAATCTGTGTATTTTTAGTTCAGTTTCAGTTCAGCTATGAAGAAAACACAGGACACTTTGTAGATCCTTATAAAAATGCATCACGTCTTTTCATATCCTTTGGTTTCAAAGTGACACAAGGGCTGACATCGGTGCGTGGTAGTCAGCACTGATAGGAGAGCTAATTCTGTAGATTCATTGCCAAGAGAAGCTGTAGTTTGCTAATTGAAAAACCATGTATGCATGTGTGTGGCATCCTAGCAGTACCTGCTCGTTTGAGTGACGCGTGTGTGCAGTGGCTTACCCATCCTCCTGCCATGGAGAGGAGGGACACCCACAGACCAACATTGTAATGCAGAGGCAGCCCCCAAAAGAAAACTGTTTTCTCCTTTAGGAGGTAAAGGAGATGAGGAAAAGAAAAGGAAGAATTAGGTTCTCTCTGAATGACCAAATTACATCAACAACCCCCCAGAGAATCTGAAGCAGATCAGGAGAAAAAGCTTAAAAAAACCCAAAACAACAGACAAAAAGAGGCAGTGCTCCAGAGAAAGCGGATGCATCTAAAATAAAAATCCTGTCCATATTCTATTCTTTTAAAATCTTTATCATGAAAAAGAAATGCAATATTTTGCCTGCTCAACTTGAAAGCAGAGGTTGACACAAAAGAGCCTGAGTAATTATTTGTGTACATAACTAGCAATTACTTAGTTCAGCAGCACCAAACTTGTGTATCGTTGGTGCACTGCGAGCTGCTTTGAAGGAGGACAGGTCATGAACAGCTACTGTCTTTCCCAAAGTTCAAGATCTCAGGTGAGCCAGGGGATAACTACCACTTGACAGAGCTCCTGGTGAGTGGGAACAACCCTAGTGGAGGCATTTCCCAAACTGTCTGCATGCAAAGTAACTGTTCTGTTGTACAGCTGCTTACCCCACTTGGCTGCAGAAGACCACGCAGTTCTGAGACCTGCTCTTTTGCTTGAGAAAGTGGAAGTGGGCGAGGGAAGGGTGAGCACGATTTTGGTGAGATACAGTCTGTTATGGAAAGGTGAGATAAGGGTTCTAGGGAGGACCTGAATGTGAGGTGTGGGAAGAAGGTGGAGAGATAAGTGAAAACATGAGGGTAGGAGTCTCGATGGGAGATGAGTCTATATGACAAGAGGATATGGACACACTTTGTCCTGCATGTGTGCGCAGGCTGGCTGCCCCGTTGCGGGGGATGCAACCGTGTCTGCTGCCAACTGATAGCCAGAAATGAATCCCTTCCTCAGCTTCCTCAGTGTGTCTCAAACACATGCTGAAATGGGTTTTTAGTAGTATGAAACATGTTGTAGCTTACTGATTTGGGAGGGAACTACCAGAAGATCTTACAGCTATTACTCAATTCAGAAAACGAACGGATACAGTCTTTTACAGGCTATCTGGCAGATACAATGTATAATGTGCTTAATTCTGCAAGGAAAGTGAATTGCACAACTGATTAATTACATGCAATTTTTAACTTGACAAACACAAGAATAAATAGATATAATCTTTGGGAGGAATTTAGACAGGTGCATAAACCTATAAATTGGCTGGGCACTAAGGTAGGAGAAAACATTAGGCCTAGAAGATTAAACATTACCATTTTAATCAAGTCTATGAAACCAACCATTTGATTACAAGTGTTCAAAAAGTCAGAAAACTTCTTAAAACCCAAATCCTTCAAATCCCTAAGGTGAGGTAATTTAGTTTTTGATGTCTAAACCTCTGGCCCTGGTTTGGAATGGCAGATTCCTAATTCAGAGGCAACAATTTGTACTCCAGATGGAAAATCAGCCTTGCTGCAGGAACCTCTTGAAAAGCTCTCTAGTGTGGACTATTGTGGCAGGCAGCATAAAATCTGGTATTAGCAAATGGTCTTTATCACATGTTTCACTGTCATCAGATTATGATAGTAAGAGCAAAGAAATGGGGACCTGTCGGTGTGTACAACTGCTTAATTTTTTGAGGTTCAAAAAGTCCAATCTCATGTAAGTGCAGCGCTCTGAGTAAATAACCTAATGCGAGCATGTGGTTCCTGTCACATGAAGAATAATATCAGCTCTTTGGTAGGGCAGGTTCCTCTACGCAAAACATCTTCTGTTTATTGACTGACTGTCACAGTGGTGCACCCAGAATGAGAATTCCAAATGGTCCTGGGAGTCTTTTGTTCCTCTCTTGAGACTTCAAAATAGAATTGAACAGCACTCAGGAGCCTAAACCCCACACTAAAAGGATGACTTTCCCCAGAGCTCCTTTTCTTCAGACACTCCTGAATACAGCACACCAGTGAAGAAAGGTGACCCAATAGTTTGCAAGGGAACCAGGATGACAAATACTTAAAAACAGGAAGCTGAGGGTGACAAGCTCTGGCTTTGCACTTCTACACAGAAAAATGAGGGTGGATAAATCCCATTTTGGGTCTTCACTAGGTCTGAAGGAGGGTTGGAGAACAGTGGTGCTCTCCTTATCTGCAAAAATATCTTGCTGGGAAAGTGCTTGGCCTGTGTGTTGCAGAGGGCCAGGAGAGCACTGGGGGTGTGGGGATGTGAGGGGGTGTGCTGCATGGAAACCTGCTCAGAGAAATTTCCTGATGATACGTTTTATCTGGCAGAAAGGTGTTTGGCTTTGATCAAAGGGTAAACAAATAGCTTTCAACTCCAAGAGCCTGCTGTGCAACTTTCATGTCCTACACACTCAATAAACCTTGAAATGGTGGAGGAAACAAGATGAACACTCTGAGTTTCCCAGCATCTGGAAATATTAGCGTAAAAAAGGACTGGAAGTAAGAAAGAAATTCCCTGATGGCCCTTTTTTCATTATTTGCAAGAGATTTGGGACATAAATAGCACAAAATAGCATGGAAAAGAGGCAGAGGAGAGGAAGACATTTCACAGAGGCCAGAGATTTAATTAAGGCAAGTGTATCACCAGGTTACAGTGTTGAAACTCTCTCTACGGACAGAAGGATGGAAGCAGCAGTGTTCTGCAGCCTGGGTGCAATACCAGGCTTCGCTGGCAGCCATGTGAGCAATGGGCACATACTGGGAAGAGGCTGTGTCTGTGTGAGCATGAGGATGTGTGTTGTGAAGCAGGAAAGCCTTTTCTTACTGGGAAAAGGGTAAGCATCACTTTAAGGACTGCGATTTTTCATATCTTGAGCACTATGAAACACCTGTGTAAGTCTTTTGAGCTCTCAGCACGCAGCTCCCTCAAGCTTACTGTGTAGGAGCTGCGGGATTGGTCTGCTAAGCACAGAGGAGCTCAATGCCAAAACATCAAAGATGTGAGACCTTCAGCCTTGCATGAAGCAGATCACGAGCCATCAGTGCCCCTTGCTGACAGTAAACTGGGACATAATACCTCTGTGATAAGTAGCAGCATTACAAAAAGTAGGGAGGCAGGTTTCCTATGCAAATCAAATATTGAAGGTAAGGAGCACCAAACCACTTTAAGATGTGGATTCCCACAGTTAATGGTGTTGAATTTTCTGTCAACACCTCTGGAACTGGAGTCACTTGAGGCCTTTGACTACATAAGGCATTTTTGTTGTGTTTTTGGTTGGATTTTTTTGTTTGCTTGGTTATTTTTAATTTTTTTTTTATCCAATGTCAAAAATATATGCAAAAGACAG
Source organism: Ceryle rudis (assembly GCA_033439905.1). Lineage (NCBI taxonomy): Eukaryota > Metazoa > Chordata > Aves > Coraciiformes > Cerylidae > Ceryle > Ceryle rudis. The sequence continues at coordinate 41,642 of JAAGNO010006704.1, read as the reverse complement.
AAGATTTAAACCTACACGGAGTTCCTCTGGTAGAGAGCTACAGTTACTACTGTAAGAGATTTTGTCTTTTATCAGCTGCAAATCTCTATCAGTTTATGCATATTAACTCCACCCCCCTCTTCAAACTTTGATATATGCCATTCCAGATCAAAACTGATGGAGGAAAACAAAATCAAACCCCATTACAAAACCTGAAGAACATGTACTTTGAATTTTATTTACACAATTACATCAAATATAGAAATCCCTGTGCACTCACATATTATTAATCTAGAGAAATTCATCAACTGATTGAGGGTTTTCTTTTTTCATCTGTATCTATTCATACATGTGAATGAGCACAAAATACTGTTATTTTGTCTTACCTTTTTTGTTTGTCATGTGTATGAAAGCAGATGCAATAATCAACATGTGTAAATTTTTAAGTCTGTCACCTAATGATGATGGCTTAGGAAAAATAGATAAATAAATAAATAAGATTAAAAAAGGAAATAGACAAAAAAAAAAAAAGAAAAATGAATAATTATTTTTTAATTACCAGAGAATGAATACCATCTAGAAACACAAATGATTGTTTTTATTTTTGTATCATTAGAACCTGAAAAACAAGAGATGAGTCAGAACAATTGACTAACGAGCGGGCTGCGTCGTGTGACAAGCTGTCATCAGGGGGCCACTTCCATACCCATGTACTGAAGACTGAGAAATCTTAAGTGAAATGCTTAACAGAAACAAGCCTAATGCCAAAAACACTTGTGTTAGTGAAAAATATTTCTTTAGAGATTTTCATTTTAACTCTCTATTCTTGGTAATATCACTAATTTTCTTTCCTTGCCAGTTTTGTTCTTTTGTAATATGATCAACATCAGGACGTTCTTTTTCCCCCTTCTGTTTCACATTATGCTTACAAATGAATTGGCTTGTTAGCTGCAGCTAACAAACTTTCCTTTTTTTTTTTTTGTTTGATCTCTGAACACCCCATTCCTCTTCACATGTGGAATGGGAGAAATGTTGAAGGCAGGACTTTATTGTTCATTGGTGGCGTGGCCTAATTCTCATCCCCTTAGGGTTTGTCTATATTAGGAAAGGTACCTAATCTTAGGACAAAATTGGTCAGCCTCAGCCATAAACCTTCAAGGGGACAGATCTGAGAAGCAAATATGGAGTTTTCTGTCTTCAGCTGCTGGGAAAGCTGGGACTGGGTGTCACTCAGGAGGACATCTGCTCCCGGTGCAGTTCTCCTGAGAGGAAATGACAACTTTGATGTTTTCACCTGTACTGGAGCTGCAACCTCCACAGTGAGCACTACCTGCCTGGGGGAGATATCGCAGGTTTCTGCCGCATGGCTCTGTCAGGGCCCACAAGCTGAAAAACCTGCGGAGCTGCAGCTTTCCACTGCCTGTGCAGGCTGGCCACCGAGCCACAGGGGAAATGGGAGAGCGACTCCTTGCAGGTCACTTCTCTTCCTTCTAAAGCTCTGAAGTCACCATAGTAAGGTTTAAATGGCAATTATCCCCTTCATGTTGCAGAGAGAAAGAGGTGACAACACTGAATCCCTGGACATAGGCTTACTTCATGAAGTGTGTGTCTATGACCTTCCAGTACCGTGAAATGATTACAGCTCCCAGTGAATCCTAAACAAAATTTCAACAAATGCAGATAAATTGTCAGACTAAATCCACGTGGCTTGTAATCATCAGTACTTCCCTGCTCCAGCAAAATAAAAGGAGAGAGAAATAAAATAGTTAAATACATTACAGAGATCACAACAGCACAAAATATGTTATGAGTCTGAGTTACTTACAGTGAGAATGACCAGATCAGAAATAACAGTCTGGGGGAATTTTGCTATCACCACTTTTAGAAGGTACAACCTCAGGGATTAATTTACTTCATGCTCTTCCTGCTTTAATAACCACCTACACTACCTGAAGGACCCAGTACGTGTAGCTCCAGAAAACGTTAGAGTAGCTTCTCTTACAGTATTCTGTGCATGCAATGAAAATAAAAGACAGTAAAATAAAGAGCAGTCAGGCAATTCTCCATTGTCTAGGACGTGCTCTAGTATTAGAGATTTGCAATACCTTCAGAGATGGTTAGATTGTATTACTGAAGTCATGTGCAGACACCTTAGAGAGTGGCTTGGTTTTTGACTTTCCAAGTGCACAGGTTTTCCATGTGTCGTGTTGTTTCCTTAAGTTTGAAACCAAACCTTTAATGTAAGACCCTGAATATAGATTAGAATACAGTAAGAATCTGAATGCAGATACATCACATGGCACATACAAGACAACCAGGTGACCAGGCCCGGTCAGCGTGGGTTTACAAAAGGCAGGTCCTGCCTAACTAGCTTGATCTTCTACAAGAAGGTGACCCACCTAGTGGATGAGGGAAGAGCTGTGGACATTGTCTACCTGGACTTTAGTAAAGCCTTTGATACTGTCTCCCACAGCATTCTCCTTCAGAAACTTATGGCACAAGGCCTGGATAAATTCACTCTGCACTGGATAAAAAATTCTCTGGATGGCTGGGCTGAAAGAGTGATAGTGAACAGAGCCAAGTCTGGCTGGCGTCTGGTCACAAGTGGTGTTCCCCAGGGTTCAGTACTCTTTAATAACTTCATTAATGCTCCGGATGAGGGGATTGAGTGTACCCTCAGAGCATTTGCAGATGACACCGAGATAGGTGGGTGTGTCGATCTGCTAGAGGGTAAGGAAAACTTTACAGCAGGACCTAGACAGGTTAGATCAGTGGGCCAAGGTTAACTGCATGGGGTTCAACAAGACCAAGTGCCAGGTCCTGCACGTGGGGCATAACAACCCCATGGCAAGCTACAGACCTGGGGATGTGTGGTTGGAAAACTGCAAGTTGGAAAAGGACCTGGGGGTATTGATTGATAGTTGACTAAATATGTCAGCAGTGCGCGCAAGTGGCCAAGAAGGCCAGTGGCATCCTGACTTGTATTAGAAATGCTGTGGCCAGCAGGAACAGGGAGGTGATCGTCCCCCTGTACTCGGCACTGGTGAGGCGACACCCTGAATATTGCATTCAGTTCTGGCCCCTCACTATAAGGACATAGAAGTGCTGGAGCGTGTCCAGAAAAGGGCAGCGAGGCTGGTGAAGGGCCTGGAGCACATGTCCTGTGAGAAGCAGCTGAGGGAGCTGGGATTGTTTACTCTGGAGAAGAGGAGGCTGCGGGGAGACCTTATCACTCTCTACAGCTACCTGAAAGGAGGTTGGAGCAAGGAGGGGGACAGCCTCTTCTCCCTGGTGATGTGTGACAGGCCAGAGGGAATGGCTGCAAGCTGCGCCAGGGGAGGTTTAGGCTGGGTATTAGGAAACATTTCTTCACTGGAAGGCTT
>JAAGNO010006704.1:8733-38180 GCA_033439905.1 Ceryle rudis | reverse complement strand
GGGAGGTTTAGGCTGGGTATTAGGAAACATTTCTTCACTGGAAGGCTTATCAAACACTGGAATGGTCTGCCCTGGAGGCATTTAAATGGCATGTGGACCTGGTGGTCAGGGACATGGTTTAGTGGTGAGCTTGCAGTGTTAGGTTGAAGGTTGGACCAGATGATCTTGAAGGTCTCTTCCAACCAAAAACATATTGTGATTCTGTGATTTAGATTAATCTGGAAACTATGACCTCTGCTTTCTACATATCTGGGTCTTTATTTATGACTAAGTTTAGTTATAATCCAGTTTTTGATTACTTTGTCATCCATAAACTGTCTACCTTTATTGAATTTCCACTCAATGTAATTTACTTTTCTTCTCACATTCCAGGCTGCTAGTTATTTATTTGCATGTGTGCTTTATCTTACTTTGCTGCTGTAAAAAAACAGTCTGAATGATGGCACTTGCAGCTTGTCTGGCAGTAACAAGTATACATTGCCATTCATAAATGGACCATGCCTGTGAGAAGAGGGATGGATCGGGAGAAGGCAAGCTGCACTCAATGGCAAGAAATAGGCACATATATACACAGAAAAATTTTTAAAATGCTTTTTATTTCAGGATCACTCTGTTAGTCTGTTGTCTAGACACTTTGGGTATTTTTATCATATGTTATTAAGTATTAAGTAAATTTAAAAAAAAGCTGTTGCTAGCAATGAGCAGCAGACCTTTGCATGGGCCAGTAAGCTGACACCCACAGCAACATATGTCAGGAGCACATATGGTCTTCTACTGCACCAGATTGCATTCACTCACAAACACTTGCAATGGGGCATGTTGGTAAACCCTCCCCTCCCTGTGCCCTCCTCCTCTCACAAATCTGTTAGTTTTGTTTGTCACTTCTTTTTGTAAGTCTGGCTCAAGATACATCAACAACTGTAACAGTCTTATTACCTAAAGCAGAAAGGTTCTTTGAAACAACTGAAAAAATTATTTTCTTGCCCAGTATTTGTTCCCTAGGAGGACAAAATGCTGACTGCATGGCAGCTTCAGTTAAAGCTATCTTTAGGTTAAAAAACCCCAAATAGTCAAACGTGACTACAATTTCAATTGCTCTTTTAAGTTACAGGTATGTTTCTTTTAATTAAACTGTACTTAGACTCCAAGAAAGTTATAACTAAATACACAGTTTTTGAATAAAAATATTTATAATGCAAAAGCTGACCAACCTTCAGTGATAAACTCTTTCCTAATGTCTTTATCAGATTCCTACAATATTACTTACAGGTGTCTAGGAATAGAAACCACTCTTTTGCACAGCTATATTACAGCCATCAGTCTTTTTTTTTTTGTACTTAAAATGGAGTTGTTTCCATATGTTGTACCGTATCACCTTAGGATGTCTCTGCCTGAGCTATATCTAAGTCTTTATAGATTATGTACGTGTCATCTATATTGAAACCAGAATTATTAATGTGATTGGGATGCAAAACTGGATGTGCACTGGAACAATTGAAATTGCAGTCATCGTGTAGTGGTGAACTGGGAAAAATCAGCAGCTACAAGGTCTGTTTCTTTTTGCTCACACAAAACGGATATGAGCTGAACTTCTGCAGAAGCTGGCATTTTTTGATTCCTCTTGTAGTGCAGGTGTACAAATTGGCACTTTCCTCTAAGCCACATCTGAAGAAAAATCTTGGCTCATAATGAATGTGCCAAATTATTAAATTTGATAATAGGCTTAAAATATGCATAACAACTAACTCCCACCTAGGCATAAGTAAAAGGCTGTCACATTCAAAATCAAGGCACCAGCCTTGATTTTGCCATGACAGGCACTCCAGAACAAACGTGGTGGCTCCATTCCCATGCAAAGAAAATTCTGCGCGTAGATTCTGGAGCTGAAAATGCTCACTCTTGTGCATGGGAGAGGCTCGTGTGCGTCTGTGCGTGCACGCACAGTGTGGGCAACATGCTGTATCCTCATGTGGGTTGGAGCTGGATGAAGTGTGACGGTGATGCTGAATGAAGAATGGATGACCTTTCTTCTTAACGTTCCTGTGCTACGTGCTGCTGCGTGACTTCCCACCTTGGAAATCTCAACTTCCTTTCACAGACAGGTGAAAAACATGAGGTTAACAATACCAAACGACTGAAAGATTGATTAGGCAGAAATACTTCAATGACTACATATTTCAGATGAAGGAAAAGAGAGAGGTGAAAGTTTGATAAAACTTGCTTGTGAAGGAGACGAGCTGAAGCTTGTTAGATAAACTCCATGCAGGCAAAGCATCACAGCTTGCCTGTGTTAACTGAAAGGCAGCATAAGAAAAGCTATTGTTGACTTGTTGCAGCTTGCAAGGACTGTGCAGTTACAATTTGCCATAATTGGATTTGCCAGGGGGATTGCAATAATAGACATAAGCCTGGTGGCTGTGGACATGAAGGAAAATTTTGGGCTATGGCACTGGCCATTTACTACATTTTCTCTGTTGTCCAGCCATGATGAGTAAATGCAGAGGTCGAGACCAAGGATAATTCACTTCAGTTTTGTGAAGAGTTGCTGAAAATTTAACAGATTACCTGTCTTTAATCCCTATGACATACAAACAACATCTTCATGTACTGTTATCTAGATGGTCTACTGCTGTATTGCACTGTCTGGAGCTCATAACTAGTTGTTCTTAGAAAGAAGTCTGTCACAGAGAAGGGACCAGAGGCGAGACTGATGTAATTTGCCTGACATTTACATAATATGAAAAGCATCTGAATTAACAAATTAGTATATTTTAAACTTCATGAAAACACTCCTTCAATTTGAACAAAAACCCCAATTATAAAAAAAATTATTCCTTTTCCTTCCAAGAAATGAGACTTGAAAGAAGTTTTACCATTGTTAAAGAAAACTTCTTTTGAAGACATCTACAACTCATACTCTGTGGCCACTTTAAGTGTACATTTCTCATTCGCTACATGCAGACATCTTTCATGTTAAGTAATTTTTTGTTTGTTTGGTTGGTTGGTTTTGGTCTTTTTAGAAAACATTTCTCTTAATCTGAAGAACATGTATATTGCTTTGTTCTTAACCACAGAATATTTCTCAGACCCTTCCAGACTGCTTAATTTCCTGTCAGGTTTACCTGGTGGGTTTAATTTCTTGGAATATTTACTAGGTCAAAAGGCTGGCACAGTTAGTTCTCAGATACTCTAGTTTCCAAACTAGCTTGTGGAGCCCTGTGCTCTGTGCACCTTACCAGATGACTGGCATGGTCTTTTGCCTTTAGGTCTGCTGAATTTAATCATCACTGGACGTTTTCCATAGACAGCTAACACAAATCAGGAGGGATTTCTAACTCTCGTCAAGCCAGAAGATGTTTTGCAATGTCTGTCGATAGTAGTTGTTTGTGTTACCTGCTTACCACTGACATTCACTCCATTTGAGAATGGAGAGAACATTTTCTCTCAAGCCCGATTTTTTTTTTCAGTTTTAGAATGTTATGCCAAGACTATCCTGTATGAAAGCATTCCCATCAACAGCCCTGTTCCCAATAATATGCAGTATAGTCTGGTATTGTCAAAATATGTTAATTTATGACTGGGTTTATTGCTTTGATAATTTGGTGTATGACACCATCTGAAAGATTAATATGAACATTTAAACTTACCTATAGAATTTAGACAGAGAAACACCTATTGGACAGCCTCACTCCTCTGGCAGCACAAAGCATTCCTCTGAGTTCTTCATTTCACTGTTTTTGTGGGTTTCCCCCCTCCCCAGAATATAGAATTGGACCGACAGGGGGAATCGTAAGAAACATATTGCCCAGCTAGATTGCACTGACATTCCCTTTTATGATAGTACAGCTCCATGAGACAGAAAGACATTCAACACTATTGTTTGTCACCTTTCTTATGTTTCCCTGTGGGGTCATGAGGGTTTGCATATCATCAGAGTTTCACAGTGATCTTGTTAGTGAAGGATGCTTGTGACAAGCATTAGTTTGATGAATTGACCAGCTGAGACCTTTGCTCGGCAGTTGCAAATAATGGAGTGGGCGCTATACACAGTTTGAGTCATCAGCTGGATCCTGGAAAACTTTCTGCTATGCAGGAGAGATCTGCAATACGGGAATCTGTGTATCACAGTTGGCCCAGCCAGTGTCTCAAGATGTTTGGGTTTCCTCTAAGCTCATAACCATCCGGGAGCTATGACTCCTTCCGCTCCTTCTGGATGCTAGACAAAAATGTAGTTCGTAACACAATTTTCAACTTGCCAGAAATGTGTGTTGGGCTTAGTGACATTTCAAACTACGATGAGTTCATGGGTTCTTTGCTAATGAGTGGAGAATGCAACTGAGCTAAGCAAAGGCTCTCTTTACTTCAGCCAAAATATTCCTTTGACTGGACCAAGTAACCATGGAACTTCACGGCATTTCGGTTTATATTGCAGGTGCAGGGGCTACCTCTGGCATTTCAGCCATTTTCCCAAGTACGTCTGGCACAAGCACTTTCTCGCCTTACCAGCACGCTCACAAAGGTAAGACTGCATTTGCAGATTTAATTTAGCGGCCGTTGGTTTGGAAAATGGCATCAACAAAGTGCAACCAAACTGAAAATGTCTATTGTTAATTTCACTGCCACTATTCCCAGATTTCTGAAACCGCTATTGAAAATAATTCGGAATGAATATTTATTTCTTGGTTAATCAACACCATTGTTTCAGTTAAATGGATTTAAAATGGATTTTAACTCTACTTGGTAATGCCAGCAATAAATTCAGCTCGGTATTTGTAGCCATAGAGAAATGGCTCTATGCCTCAACAAAGCTTAGCTTAGATTGGTGAAAGTAAATTAATGCACAAATATGGCCAGTCTCTTATTGAGCTGATATAAACGGTTCTCCAGCATGATTATTAGGTTTTTAACATATGTGAACCTGAGAAGACACAACAGGAAAAGTGCAGTTAACGAGGTACTGACAACGTTGATCTTCCTGCTGTTGTCTGGAAACGTGATAGTGAAGATCGTGTTTTCAGAAAAATTTAAGTTTTCATGCTTTTTAGCATATCTCATTTTCCTGCATCCTTTTGTGGCTTTTTATTTATTTTTTTTTTAATTCTAGTCTTTTGCATCCAAGTTCTGCTTCTGAATACCTTTTCACAATCCTTGTTTTAAATTCACCTTCTAGCCATGCTGCATTTCAAGTCTTTGTTAGAAAAACATGAATCCTTCTACATGTGCATCATGTTCTCCTTTTTACTGCGAAGCTTTTGAGGCAGCCATAGTTATAAACACTCATTTTATCTCTCATCCCGTTCATTTTTTTGATTTTTTTTTTTCCTTTTCCAGGCTGTATCCTAGAATAAAGTGTTAGGAACGCTGCTACTTTTGCTTATCTATAGCTACCTATATTAGTAGAGGATATTATATTTTCCTACATCTTTGATCATGCCATCAAATATTTTTAATGAATACTGTTAACTGGCTAGTGCAGCATAAATGTCACAATTTTGAAAACTGTTAATTAGTTTGCCTTTGCAATGGAACACTAAGCTTTTAAATGCTTAACAAGAAGCCAAGACACAGATCAACTAAATGAGTATGCAAAATATTAAGTGTAGAACAGACCACAAACTGTGAACTGTTCTCTGATCCTAAGAGTTGCTCCTTTATGAAAATATTTTTCTGTTTATTCCAGCAGATCTTTCAGGACAAGGACATCTGGCTACAGCTCTTATAATTGCAATGTCTACCATATTCATAATGGCCATTGCCATTGTCCTTATCATCATGTTTTACATCGTGAAAACAAAACCTTCTGCTCAAGGTAATTGTTCAGCACATGAAATTGTAGCTGCAAATGCTATTTTTTAGATCGCTTCTGAGAATAATTAGTGTTGCATTTTTATATTCTAGCCTGTTGCAAGAGCCACTCAGTAAAAAATGTTGAAGCTCAGGCTAACACACAAGAAGAAAAGAAAGAAGTGCAAGGTATAAGTTGCTTTAGTTTGGTTTAGTTTGGTTTTTTCCCTGTCCAAGCCAACACTGGGCTTCAATACTCATAATGCATTTCTCTTAATTATAATTTCCCCTTTGAACTGTATAAAATCCATGTCAGTTTACTACAGGATTGTGCACAGTAGTTTTTGTACTTCCAGAATGTAACTTAATCCTGTGATAGCAATTAAAAAGGTAGCAGAGATTTACATTTGTAGCTTCTGACACAAAACACCGGTTTAGAAACTCATTGCCAATTTAAATTTATCTAATTGTTGATCTACAGATAATGTTGTGATATTCTCGGAGAAAGAAGAGTTTGAAAAACTTACAGCAACTCCAGCGAAGGCGGTTAAGAGGTGTGTAAAAGGCAAACATACTTTCAGTTTGACTGAAGTAGGGCAGGGACATAGTCACCATTCATCCAGGTACAGAGGCATACATGAAGAACAAATCAGATGAGTACACTGGTAGTTTGCTGCAGCAGGGAAAAACTGGACACCTTAGTAGGCTCCTCCCCCTCTGGTTTCCAAGAGAGGATGACCAAAGTTACTAAAGAGAAACCTGTGTCCTCCCCTCAATCTCCATGACCAGGTCATCAGCTTTTGGAGCTCCATCTCCTCTTTTGAGAGGTCAGTTTTTGGGACCAGAGTGCTGTTCTCACACACATGCCCTTAGTAAGGTCCCCCTTCACTCTTAGGCAGGAGGAGTAAAAATAGCTGCTTGAGACCTGAAAGAAACTCCTTCTCCATAGCATCATCTGGGTGGCAATTTGTAATAGCTTTCCTCACCTTGTGTCTGCCTGCTGGCCAAACCTGGCTAGATGACATGATTAAAGTGGGCTAAACACTGTCCTCAGTTGGAAAAATCCCTCTATAAAGGAATTCTCACAAGCTATGTGTGACTGTGTTGCTTGGTGTGCCCCTACACTCAGGGCAGGTGTATGCAGTTACAGAACTCTAGAGGAAAGGCATTTTAAAAAATGAAAGATACTTCTATTCCATTAGTCTAAAATATCAAAAAGGAGATGATTGGAATCAGCCTGCAAGAGATTTCAGTAAGATAACCATATCCTTCATTTTACAGTGAAAATGATGCATCTTCTGAGAATGAACGACTTCTAAGCCGTAGTATGGATAGTGATGAAGAAGCTGCAGTTGACAAGCAGGGGACTCCAGAGAGATGCTTGTTATCTTTAGTGCATTTGGCCAGAGATAAATCTTCTACAAGCAATAAATCAACTGGGGTAAGGCTATTTTGAGATTTAAAAATCAAGAGCTTTTTTTCTGTGTGAGTTGTTTTGGTTTGGTTTTTTTAAGAAAATAATATACAAACTATCATCCCCTAAAATTCATTAGAGTGCAGACCAAATTAATTTATAAGAGTTTTTCAAGACAAATGTATTATAGAATCTCCTTTGCAGAGTGACATATATGAACCTATACACCGCTCAGAGCTGAAAAAAACCAGATTTCCTACAAGAGTGATAACTTGGCTTTTTTGAGTGTTATATTTTATAGTCTGAAGAAAGAAAAAGCAAACAATAGCAAACCTCCAACATAGTTTAATGATTATATAACTAATTTTGATGCCACATTTACCACAGAATATCTAACACGCACACAAAAATAATGTAGCAGCACAGCTGGACTCATACGGCAGCATAACATCTGAGTACCTTGCCCCAGTAGCATCAGCATTTCCACGGCACAGACTTGTTATTAATATCTGGTGGTGTGCTTGGTTTTCATGTGTAATTTCAAGAAACACGCACGTGCTTTGAAGGACACTGTAAAGCCACTGTTTGTTTTGCTGTGGAAGGCCTTCGCTTCTTCCTGCCCAGCGTGTGCTGCTAAGGGCGTTTTATCTCACTTGGAGTATTTCAAGGCATAGTTAAGGCCACAACTTTACTCACCCACACAACTTTTTTGTTCATATTAACATGAAACTATCCTTAAAAAGGAGGTATCCACTCAGATATTTTTTATGGTTTTAGTACTTCAAAAATAAGTCAAAATGGCAATAGCTGGGACAAAATCGCAAGATTAATATCAAACATTGGATATCTTTTAAGAATAAAAAGGCTTGAAAGTTCATCTTCTCATATTTGCATGTTTTAATTTGTTGGGATGGTTCAGCTCAAACCTTCTAAAATAATCTCATTTTTTCAGCTGAGACCACACACACAAAGTCTCAACACGAAAGAAATGTTTTTGTAATTGTAGATAGTTATGACCATCTGGAAATAACCTACTGTGCCAACATTCACATTTTAAAATTCATTTTTCTGAGGTCTCTAAATATGCAGCTTTATGGTACTTCTGTATACTTCTGAAATGGGATAATACAAGTTGGGTAGGCATGAAATCAGAACATTTAATAGGAAGTGGCTTACCTTCTAAAGATGACATGAAATAGATACGTTCTCCAGAGTGTTTTAGATAAATAGCCCATAAGCACACCTGAAGCATGAAATATTTCTTCCAGACCTTCTTTTCTAACATACTTCTCATGGACTGATGCCTGCTGAGAAGGCTGAAGAAAAACTTCTCAATGAAAGCACAGATTACATGAAGGTCCTCTGCTCCATAGCTACAATTTCACAGTTAAGCCATTTGCCACAAAGTAGAAAAGCAGTAATTTGCTTCTGGCTGGGGATTAAGTAACATTTCTCATACAGGAAAGATCATTAAGTGGCTTTTGGATGAGGGTAAAGAAAGTTAGAGGCTTTCTCTTAACCAAGTCTTCTCCTTCCTGGTTAAAACAGACAACATTAGGCAATGAGCTCCGTAAGGAGGATCATCAGGCTCAACTTCACCTTTTTGCTTTCAGCATGAGCTTTACAAATCCCCCATCTTCTGGCTTTGGTAAAAAGAGCATCTTGCATAATTCTTCATGGGCATGGAGTTATTTAACTTCTCTCCTTGCCTTAAATACGAGACGAAAAAGAAAATAAGCATCCGATGGTTTGTTTTGGAGTTTTAATAAATCCCACTAAAAGAAAATTTCCTGTTTACAAGGTTCTAAACCAGCTAATCCAAGCCTACAATAGCAACACAACCAATTATGCACATGTAAATTATACCAAGAACATGTGAAGAACCATCAGTGTCTGCATTGCATTGCCCTGTGATACAGCACACTTGCGCAGCCTCTGCGCCTGGGAGATGGGTTTTGGGTGGAGCAGCCACTTTGTGGTCTCCAGATGCAAGTCTATTAATCCAAGCCATTGATGTGCCTTGCCCTTGAGAGCCCAAATAAAATGAGGAAAATCTTTCCACAAAAAAAAAAATAATACTGAAAGCAGAGCTTTTTTCTAGCCTGGTTTGCAGTGAAAAGTGGCAAATTTGTGGAGATAATGCAAGAGTCCCGTCAAAAAGACAGCTTTTTAGAGAGCTCAGTCCTAATGAGAGCTGGCAGAGGGATGACAATTCCAGTCCCTGAGAACTCATGACATTTTGACATTTGTTTTCACTCCACACTGAATCCAAAGCCAAACCTTGAGAATATTTTTCCTAAATGAAATTATATCAAAATGTCCGTTTTCAGCTTGGAAAATGTCAGGCTTTCAGTCCAAGTTTCTTTCTTGTCAAAAATGACTAGAGCGCACTGGACCTCTGATTTTCCCTGTCCAAGGCTTCACTTACTTTTTTTTATATAGATATATCTGTAAAATGTTTCAGATTCAACCAGGCAATATATAATGGAAGAAAATACAGTTAATTAGTAGTGCACTAAGCAGTGCTACATCAAATGACAGAAAGGAAGAACCTCTCCAGTCCTCTTAGACTACTAGAAGGCGGCAATTTCCATATGCTTTTAAGTCCCTGTAGCCAGTCCTGTCCTGGTTTACCTGGACATCCCTGCATTAATTGCCTGCACGTGTGGTATTGGATTTGTCCTTATTTTCAGGAGTTTGCTTTGGTCTGAAAGAGAAATAAAATGTACGCTTAAGGCAGAAAAGTAATTGATCTCAAAAAGGACTAGAAGATGGAAAGAAAGATCTCTAGCAGTGGAAAGTGAAATCAGAAATAGGTTTATGCTTCACAGAAAAATTGCCGTGTCCTTTTCTTTGAGTCTTCAAAAGGGACCCTTGAGGACATTGTATGATAATCCCTAGTGCCATGAAATGAAGATCTCACACGGGTTTTCCACCACTGTCTGCTAATTGTTTATGCCCGTGACTGAAAAATTAATTGAATAAAACTCTTCTTATTCAGATTCAGAGTCGAAGGAAAAAGATACTTGACGTGTATGCTAACGTATGCGATGTTGCAGAAGGTGAGTGTACAAAACTTGCACCTATACTAAGGAAAGAGTTTGCTTTAAAATTAGCAAAGCTTCAGCCTCCCTATGGAAAGCAGAAAGTCCCAAACCAGGAAAGACACTCTGTAGGCAGATTCCTACTCACTCGCCAGGAAGCTCCATGGTGCCCTGACCCCAGAGCTGCCCGGACTGGGCTTGGGCTGGAGCACATCACGGCTTCTATCCAGGTATGTGCATGGGCTTCCCTCCTATGGAGAGCCGGAAGGGTAGTGATGGGTTGTACTGGGACATCCACATGGACCAAGTTGCAGAGAAGCACTCTCATATTCCCCATCTAGAGGAAACCTCTTTATTAGTTCAGTCCCTTGGATAACAGATAGATACTAGTTGCAAATATGAAAGTGTGGTCTGGGAATTGTCAGGATTGAGGGCAAGACACAAGCCTCAACCTACTCTGCTTCTCTAAATGCTGTCCCACCTCTCACAACAGAAAGTGGACTTTCCAAGTTTTAAGTGTTTTAACCTTCTTTAGCACTTGACTACCTGGACTGTTTTGGCAGAAGGGAAATGAATTCATTTCCCTGCAGAACTGAAGACATGACTGCATTTGCTTATCCCCATACACATGCTCTGCGTATGAGTGTGCATGAGTTTTTTGTGGTTCAGGGAGCTCTATCTCCCACCAAATTTCTGCTTTTGAGTATGAAGCAGAAAAACTACAGAAGCAAAAGCTTGGTTTTGTGAAAATACTATAGCTGCTTTTCTCCTCTCTTCTGTAGCCATGAACACATAGAAAAAATGTCCAGGAAAAAAACCAGCTTTTTCCCCACAGGATGAATGTTAAATCCTCTCTAAAGATTCAGTGATAGCAATGACAATCGAGCACTTCAAGCAGGAACTTTTATGCTTGTGAGCATCTGGTACCATTGCTTCACCTCACTCCTCACATCCCTGCAAGGGCAACTTTCAATTACAGAGATGTTACAGCAGCTGCTGGTGACAGACTCAGGGAAGCGTCAAAGCTGTCTCTCGAGATCGAACACTGTGCCTGACATGCAGAGGTGTATTAATGTAGCTGCTCACTAGGGATATGGTTGCAATACACTTTTTCTAACAGCTAGTAAATCGTTGAAGGAAGGGGCAGTGCCATGGGAATTCATGCAGACCGTCTAATACTTATTTCCCGGACAACTTTTTACCCTAATTATTGTAACCTACTGTCACTAGGAAGAATTAATTTGGTAACATACAATAATAATTTTGGAGCTAAACAGACATACATATCATGAACTATCGCTGAAGTTTTTACCTGTACTTCTTGCTAACAGTATATCCTGTAGTACTCTAATAAATGTCTTAAATAGTCAGAACTCATGCACAGAGACATCTGACAAGAACCACCTCACATTGCAGGTCTGAGCCCTACAGAGCTGCCATTTGACTGCCTGGAGAAGACCAGCCGAATGCTCAGCTCGACCTACAACACAGAAAAAGCCATAGTGAAAACGTGGCGCCACCTTGCCGAGAGCTTTGGACTGAAGAGAGATGAGATAGGTGGTATGACAGACGGCATGCAGCTATTTGATCGTATCAGCACAGCAGGCTACAGCATCCCAGAACTGCTAACCAAACTGGTGCAGATCGAGCGGTTGGATGCTGTCGAGTCCCTGTGCGCAGATATTCTGGAGTGGGCACAAGCAATGCCTGCTCCTGAACCAGCAGGGACATCTTGACGTGCCTGCCTGAGACCCACGCTTCCATGTCCCCCACAAGAACCATGATTCCAACAAGCACCACATCAAAGACTTTGGACAAAAGACCATTGGTGTTTCTTCTACATACTTGCTCCTGATAACTAACAGGAAGCTCCTCTCTTTGACTTCTAAAAAAAAAAAGTGAAGTTACACATCTACCAAAACAAGAGCAGAAATCTCCCAAGAAGCTTGGCATGAAACATGTCATTAAACAAAACGATCATGTTAAACAGCTACTGAGGACATGCAACATCCATTTCATAGTCTGTGTATGAATACAAGCGTGGATAACCCTGCTGACACCCGTCCTGCCTGGCCTTAGGAAACCCATTGAATTGCTTTCTGAAAATATTCCTGTCTCTTAGGGCTTCATTCAATGGTTTAATAGTTACAGTCAAAAACAGTACCACAGCTACAGTATCAATTAATACACATTAGGCACATACATTTCTATTGCCCTTAGCACATTTTCTATGTAACCCGTTTAGTTTTCTACATTTACGATGGTTTTGTTGAATCTAGAAGTCCGTGTACAGACACAGTCCTCAGACTAAGTATACCATATGAAAAAAAAAAAAAGAGTCAACAATTTACAGATTGAAGTGCCTCAAAACACTGTACAAAATGCACATACATGCACTCTGGGTCCATACTGACATTTCAGGAATTGTGAATTCAAACTGCTGACTTGCGGAGGACGAGCTGGTTAGAAAGGGGGCAACAGAAGTTGTCATTCACTCCTTGAAAACTGAGAGCAACAAGTTCTTCTCTTCTTTGCCATTAGAAAAACAAAACAAAAGAAGCGACAAGATCAGCTTGTCCACTAACATGAATAATGTATCTTTCCAGCAGTGACATCTACACATCAAAATATAGTCCAAGCAAAGGAATTTCAGACAATACTAGTGCACATTTGACATTAAAATCAAAAGGAGTTGAGTTCTTGAGACACTTGAAATGCACAGGAAAAGGTGTTTCTTAAATGCTATATTCCTGTAAAGGTAGATCATGAGCACAGAATCCACGGGTGAAAATCGACTCCTCTGGAAGATAAAGCATTATTGTGAGATTGTGTACAACAAAAATGGACCTTATGTTTTTCCTTTTAACTAATTTCTCATTTTCACAGTTAAAAGCTCTCTGAACTTGTTCAGGCCACAAATCAGTAGCTGTTACCCAACCTGTTTGCTTAATTTATAGCTAAAATGAGTGATTACAACAAGTGCAGCCACTAAACTAAAAGACACGTCAATTACAAAGCAGTACTTTTTAAATCCCAGAACGCATCACTGAATAAAATGCTATGAAGAACATTAACAATTACCCTGAAGTTAACAACCAGTATTCCATTGCTTAGTGACTAGGTCTTATCTATGATAGTATCATAATTGTGCGGAACATTTAGTATCACCCTTTAACATCTATATTTAGTATCTTTTCAGCACTTGATTTGTATAGCAGAGGAAGTACATACTGCATCATAAAACCTATCCCTCACTAATCTTCTTCCACCATTTCTGTCATATAAGACACTATTAATTTTGTATGCCAAATCCAATAAGAAATTTTGACTTTTCTTTTAACAAAGCAGCAAGTTGCATTCATTGGAACATTTAACTAGCTATCTGATGTTTAATTTAAGGGCAAAATTCTTGCTGTCTTGAAATCGACGAATTCATACAGATTTCAGCGGGCTTCAACAGGATTGCTAGAGCTGCTGCCATCTTCAGCAAGGTGTTCAAGACCCTGAATTTGCAGTTTAGTGTTATTGTTACTAGAAAAAAAAAAAAGAGGAAAAGAAAAAAAAAAAAGATAGAAAACATGAAGATTCTATTTGTCTCGTGCCAGTGTGTAACTACAGTGTTATTCAGTGGACTGCCTCCTATATTTCATGTGTCATTTAATAGTACACAGAAAATGTTTAAAAGATACAGGAATCCTCCTTTTTATGAGTATTGGGCCATGAAAAGTTAGGGTCTTGAAATCAACGGTGCCAATGTGAACACAGACTATTTAACATTATTTTATTTAGTATACAGTATTTTTATTGTTACACGAAAGACGTACAGGAATGAAAAAATATCCTGTAGATCTTGCCAAAGCTTACTTTCTAATAATTTTGTTTAATGCTGTATATATAACTTATTATATTGTAAAGTATGAACATAAAATATGCTAATAAAAGAAAGAGGTCAAACAGTGGTATTAGTCATTTCTTTGATTAAATCGTATATTGCCTTATAAATCTGTAATTAAACGAGTTAGCCAAGGGCTAGAAGGCACATTCCTGTGGTCTGGGAGTGTCTAGGTAACATACATGAAGGAATCTTTGCATTCCCGTAGGATACTGCTTCTTTGCATCACACTTTGGAAACCTTTGAAGCAGGAACCGTTTTGTCAATACAGTTTTGGTTCCATTTTTTACCTTGTAGGCACTACGAAAATGCCAAACTCCTAGCAACTCCTCGGAGAAACTATAAGTTATTACATACATCCTGAGACTGACTGTGAGACTGGTGAGTAATCTCGTAGTAGCAACACTCTCTCATTAACGTGTTTTCCTTTTGTGTTGCTATATTAGCAATAATACACCACATTATCAGAGATCTTAACTGGGAGCTTTCCCTGCATGACAGGATAACGATGTTCGTCCCGTCGTAGGCTGCACTGGTGAGACAGGCAGCAGAACTGCTAACTTCCACCAAAAACAGGACTGCCAAGTTGCATTTCCCCCAGACCCTGGTGACTAAACTGACTTTCAGAGTATTTCATAGAGATCAAACAGTTGCTAAATGGAAAGAAATGCTGTCCTACTTTAAAAACAGCTTGGGATTTTGTTTATTCAGAGTCATTTGTTGGTTTCGGCACAAAGAATACATTCTTGTTCCATCAACGATCAAAGGAGAGAAAGGCTCCAGAAACTGCAACAAAAGCTCTGAGTTTGCCAGATGGTTGGGAGGGACCGATGCTCGGAGTTTCACTTTACTGTCTTTTTACTCCCCGCACTGTATGTGCCGGAGTTAACATAGTGTGAAGCACACTCCAGCTGGCACTGCTGCATCTAAATGCGTTGCTGTCTGAAGAGCTTGAGCCGTCTCTCCTTTAATGTGCTTTTGGACAGACACCCACAGGAGAAACTTTGGCTTCTTAGGTTTAACTTGGCAAAGCATAAACTGCCTAAAATACCCATGGCCTTCCATTGTGCAAAATAATGAATCAAAACACAGAAACATAAAAACAAGCCCCCTACAGGCTTCTGTGGGATGTCATCTTTGTTTCAAGATTTCCTTCCTTTATTTATTTATTTTTACTTTTTCATTTGTGCACAGCGCTTCCAGCAGACTGGGATCTACCTGTGCAAATACAGGTACCTGCAGTGAGATTAATCTTGTGCTAAAGCAGACATCTAAAATAATCAAGACAGGATACACCCTCAAACTAGAGGCTATAGCGTCTCTAGACTGTAAAGAGAACCTGAAGTGACAAGCTTTGGTGTAAACATTTATTCTACAGATGTCAAAAGTTAGATGAGTTTACTGTTACCATCGATCAATGAATTTCAGGCACAAGACTGTGTTCCAGCCCAGTAACATCTCTGAAACATCTGCAGTCAGCAAGTGTAGAATAAAGATGAACCTGAACCTATTTCAGCTTATGTTAATTAGTCTGCTCTTTGGGGGAATTATTGGATCAGAGGAATGTTTAAGGTGTACTTAAGGTTAATTTCTCTGGCATTGTGCAATAGTGTTCTTAGTATTTACAGCAAATTTGGCTCATATAAGGTTAAAGTTGTGATTGACTCTGCTATCCTGAATACAAGGGATTTGCAACAAGAACTTAAACAGTAGTTTCTGGATTTTCATGTAAGAGCATCAAACCTGTTTAACCTGTTGCAGTGACATCACCTCAAATATAAGCACATTTCTTACCTCACAATCTTAAACTCATTTCAATGATCCAAACTGAAGAAAACATGATAACCCTTGCTTAGAAGTGGCTCTTTTCCTCTCCAGCAAGCAGTTAATCAACAGCAGACTGTCCTCTTCAGAGCAAACTATCAATCCTGCTTTTGGTGTGGAGAAGCCAATTTGTATTTTTGCTTTCAGAAAATATTTTTTTTCAGCTCCTGACAGCACCTCTTTAGGAAACACTCGTTATCTCAGTCTGAGGTTTTTAACTTAATGCTGAAAGACCAGACTGAAAAGGGTGTGTGTGTGTGTAATCATAAAATCATTGAATCATTTGGGTTGGAAGGGACCTTTAAAGGTCACCTAGTCCAACCCCCCTGCAGGGAGCAGGGACATCTTCAGCTAGATCAGGTTGCTCAGAGTATCATCCAGCCTGGCCTGGAATGTTTCCAGAGGCATCTAGAGCTTCTCTAGGCAACCTGTTCCAGTGTTTCAATCACCTTCATTGTAAACAATTTCTTCCTATATCTAGTCTGGATGTACCCTCTTTTAGTTTAAAACCATCACCTCTCGTCCTGTCACAACAGGCCCTGCTAAAAAGCCTGTCCCCATCTTTTTTATAGGCCCCCTTTAAGTACCGAAAGGTCACAATAAGGTCTAACTGGAGCCTTCTCTTCTCCAGGCTGAACAATCCCAACTCTCTCAGCCTTGTAGGAGAGGGGCTCCATCCCTTGACCATTTTTGTGGCACTCCACTGGACCAGCTCAATCAGGTCCATGTCCTTCTTGTGTTGAGGGCTTCAGAGCTGGACACAGTACTCTCAGTACCCCGGAGTCCTCTCTTTTGGGCTGCTCCCAATCCCTTCATCTCACAGTCTGTATTGACCCTGAGGATTTCTTCAACTCAGGCACAGGCAAGACCATGCACTTGGACTTGTTGAATCTCATGAGGCTCACACAGGCCAACTTTTCAAGCTTGTCCAGGTCCCTCTGGATGACATGCCATCCCTCAGGCGTGTCAATCATACCACTCAGCTTGGTGTCATTTGCAAGCTTGCTGAGAGTGCAGTTGACCCCGTCATCTATGTCATTGAGGAAGACATTAAATAGCACTTGTCTGAGTACGGATCCCTGAGGGACACCACTTGTCACAGTTCTCTGTCTGGACACTGAGCAGCTCAGCACTGCTCTCCGGATGTGACCATCTAACCAATTCCTCATCCACCAAACAGTCCACCCATCAAATCTGTATCTCTCCAATTTGCAGAGAAGGATGTTGACTGGGGGACATAGTTAAAGGCCTTACAGAAGTCCAGCTAGACAACATCCATAGCTTTTCCTTTGTCCACTGATGTAGTCACTCCATCATAGAAGACCACTAAGTTGGTCAGGCAGGACTTGACCTTGGGGAAGCCTTGCTGGCTGTCTCGAACCACCTCCCTGTCCTCCATGTGCCTTAGCATAGCTTCTGGGAGGACCAGTTCCATGATCTTCCCAGGCACAGAGGTGAGGCTGACAGGTCAGTAGTTCCCTGGGTCCTCCTTTCTACCCTTTTAAAAAAAGAGTGCAATACTTCCCTTTTTCCAGTCACCAGGGACTTCACCTGACTGCCATCACTTTCATGGAGAGTGGCTTGGCAACTACATCATCCAATTCCCTCAGGATTCTGGGATGTATCTTGTCAAGTCCCAAAGTCTTGTGTATGTTGAGGCTCCTCAGGTGGTCACAAATCTGATCTTCTCATACAATGGGAGGGACTCGCTCTTCCAGCCCCTGTCTCATAGTCCATCAACTCAGGAGGTGTGGGAAGGGAGGTTGCCAGTGAAGACTGAGGCAAGACTGTTGTTGAGGACTTCAGCCTTCTTGTCCATTGTTACCAGCTTGCCAGCCTTGCTCATTGGGGTGGGTACACTTTCTTTGACCTTCCTTTTCTGTCCGATGTACCTGTAGAAGACTTATTATTATTATTTGCATCCCCTATGTTCAGCTCCAGCTGCTCCTGAGTTTTCCTGACCCCAAAATAGTTACTTACAGTAGTCTATATGCTAAGGCACAGTGATTTTAACTTGACTAACCCATAAAATGTTTTTACATAGCTACAGATCCACTTTGATCATCCCTGGAAGTTTGCTGTCTTACTCATCACAGCAAATGCCACACAGTCTAATGGGTCCTAGCAATAAAAGGAGATAAGAAAAAAAATCACAGAGCATAATATGCTCTTCCTTTAAAAGGCTGCCTTTTCACAGCACTTTTCTACCTTCTCCTAATTGCCACAAATTAGGCTTTTCCACTGGGAAGAGGAAAAAACCTGTGCCTTCTCCAGAGCAAAGGAGCACGCCAGCAGTGAGAGGGGCTTCTCGAAGGTGAGGTGGGAAAGGCAAAGTGAGAAAGAAGAGGCTCTGCAGCACAGCAGGGAAAGGGAGACCACAGGTAAGGGAAGGGGTGGGTACAGGACAAGGCCTCAGGTAGTTGTGACGTAAAGATGAATGTTTCTGGGAGTTAGAGGACATGCCCAGAATTATGCTGCAAAGAGAATAAAGAGTTGGAATTAAAATTAAGACCCAACCTCTAAGGAAATGTGTGGGTCAGGGAGAAAATTATCAACGAGAACTTTTATTTCCTTTTTGATGTGCATGGTTTTTTTGTTTGTTTGAGTTTTTTTTATGTGTGTGATTTTTTTTTTTTCCTCTGAAAAGCAAATTGTTCTTTAGGCTCTGATAAAAGCCTTCTTTCAAGGTCAAAAGACCCTTTATGTCCCTGAAAATGTTACTTAGAATACTTAAAAGCTTCGTACAAATCTCGGGTCAACTCAGGGTTTTGCTGCAAGGACTGCTACAGCCCACGTCTTGGATGTTGTATAACTAGCATTATGGCTTTTCTCTTTTGTTTAATATCAGCAGGCCCTTCTAGAGAGAACGCTTAGCTGTGTGTTTACAGGTGAACCCACTTCCAACTCCATCCATCACTAGTGTTTTGGGTTACATTGTGGATATTTCTTCCCAGGCAAGACTAACGCCTACTACCTTGCAAGACCATTCTCATCTAATCCCAGCTTCCCAGGCTGACCAATATCACCTCAGTTTTTCCTTAGAGAAACCTGCTGGCTTTTGCAGACTCTCTCTGATATTAGGCTGCAATTAGGAATGGTCCTCTGCATAGTGTTTGATATCTGATGGTCCTGCTCTAATGGCATTGATAAAAAGGAACACAGGAGGTAATAGGGGATGAAAAGGACAAGCCTCTGCTCTGCAGCATAAAGCAGCAACAGCTGACTGCCTCTAAAATTTGTGATCGTTAGTCCATTATCCATGAACAAAAAGGTAACGTGTGTAAAAGCCCAGCAGGATGGGTTGGAAGATGAGCCTAAAGGGCACACCAATTCCATTTCTCCCCATTGAACTCAAATCCTCATACAGTTTTAAAAATCCTGCTCTTCTAAGAAGGGTGTATTTAAGAGAAAAAATACTCTTGCAGGTTCAAATCATGACCCGGAGGTGAAACAATGACTCCTGTATGCAGAAGTCATTCTTCTGCAAGCAACCTCTCCACTCCTCTGTGATAATGAAAAGCAAAGGGAGCTCATGCCCTCATTATGTATTGGATAGGCTTCCTCGTGCAGATTCCAATAAATATATGCAGGGTAAGAATATACTGTCTCAGTCTATATCTAGTTCTAGACATAGAATATCACATATTCTATTTCTTCCCCATCCAAATAAGCTCTTTTGATTATTTATTGTGATGTGATTTACAATGCATAGCACCTCTTACCCCAGGCATTAATTTATCACTAGCAACCGCTCTTCAAGGACAGAGAAATGTTGATTCCTTTTTGCCAGTGTTCTGTGAAACTAAACTGTCTGAATACTTATGGAAGAATGATAAGAAGCCTCTGCATGCTCTGCAGCAGAAGACACCAGTGATTAGCTGCTCTACAGGTCACATATAGGCATCTCATTTGTCCATCAACATTTTTTTTTTAAACAAAAAGGTAATTCATTTTTTATAGTTGAGGCTGCTTTAAAAACAACCTTGTACTAGGACTCGAGTTAGTATCACAAGACTACTCAGGAATACACAATGATTTTCCAGTATAATCCAGCACATAGAAGTAAAGAAAAATCAGGAGGAAGTAACACTGAAGACTGATTAGTAGACAACTGACACAGGAAGGAAGCAGAGTTAAGTGTTTGGTTCTGGAATTTGGCCTTAGTGTCAAGACCACTGTGAAAAAAAAAAAATCATAGTCATGCTTCAATGGGGAGGAGGACAAACTGGGAGGATAACAAACTGCTACACTGTGGGAAGGACAGGGGGACAGAGAAATTCAATTTATTTGCATTTCTTGTGTCAATAGCTCTTGAATCCACATACTAGAATACTGTTTCTTCTGAAGGACAAAACCAAAACCACTCTGGCAACACTAGTCAGCCCCAACCTCCTTCAAAGGCATACTACTTTTCCAAAAAGCTGATGGGTAGGTGGAGTATTATGCTCCTGTTCGAAACTCTACCATGAGATTTCTTTTTTTCTGTAAGATGGATAGATTATTTTTATTTCTTTTCTTCATATCCAAATGCACTGGGATGCTATTTTATGGAGCTGAAGACCTTAGAGTAAACTTATTAATAGGAAAGTTATCCAATACTGAGATTTCATAACTAGTGTTAGCTGCATCCTGGCCACTGAGTTCGCAGCCCTTGCTGCTGTACACCTACCAGAGCAATTAGTTACCATTAAGTTGCAGTCATCAGAGAGATGTGGTATATTCAGGGAAATATTCCTTGGGACCAGTCTAAATGACCTTGATTAACAGACACAGAGAGATTCGGTTTTGAAAAATAAAAATAAAATAATAGTAATATAAAGGCTTCTTGGATCTCTCTTTCTCAGGTAATTCTCTCAATGTGACTTTCGAGATCAGAATTTCTCGTGAGTTGTGTCCTGTTAAACTTCAGCTCAGTACCATTGATGCAAAAAGAAGACACTACAAGCAAGTAAGCAGTAAGCGGGTTTGTTCAGTTATCTCCTCCAGTAGAGATCAGGCAGTCATACAAGAGTCTTACAAGAGACTTTCTTTTAAAGTGATGTGAAAAACAGAAGTCTAATAAACAGGACGGTTCCCAACCATGGTCAGAAGAGGCATTAAAGATTTCCATCATCCCAAAATACATCTATTTTCGACGATGGACAGTGGTGGTTTTGGCACAGCACGCTACAAGAGTCGGTATAACACATAAAACTGCCTTTGGCCATCACACATTTTTCAATGGCATATCAAAGATAGGATCTGCAGCACAGCACTATTAGTTTTAAAATATATTTTTTGCTGAGTTTTGTGAGCACAAGGAGTGACCGCTTTGCCACTGTGATTCCTCTGACCACTTAAAAAGTGGAAGATTACCAAATTGTTTCATAAATCCAATTTTCAGACTTCCTGGACTATATTTAAATATGTTATCCTGAAGATAAATGCTTTCTGTGAGATCATCAATCTCTGACGCTGTAGGAGTTTTAGGTGAAAAATTCAGTATATTATTAAAGGATGCAGTGTCATAGCTGGAATTATGAGCTCTACTTACGGCTCCTTTTAAATATTGTCTGGTAAGTTAAATCATGTATTTGAGACATTGATGCTGATCACGAATAAAAGTTCTTCAGAAATATGTTGCCCTCAGTATATTTTCACCTTCTGAGTTGATTTATCTGCTACGAGAAATTTTTCCCAATAATGTCCTAAATTCAGTTATATAACATTAGAAAAGATGCAAGCCAGTCATATTCAAGAGAACTGGAAGACAACTGTGAAATCCCACCCTAAGAGACAAGCCTTTTATCAGCTGGCAAAAGTCACAAAAATGAGGAAGGCACAACTGTGCAGGCTGGGTAATATCAGCCTACCTTATTTAGATGTGCCAAGCTTCTGCAAATACAACTGCCCCTGTTCAGGGAACACTCTTTTTCTTTCAGATTTGCCAGATCTAGGCTTTGTAGATCAGGCCTGAAACACTGTCCTGCCCATTTATCAACAGGGCATCTGATAAACTGCAAGGATGATTACAGTTCTACAATAGATGGACTTGTTAAAAAAAAAAAAAATAATTATTTCTTTTCAAGTTTGATAGCCTTTTCTGGGATGAAAACTACCCTAACATGAGCAGATGCAATATTCATGTTGCTTTTCCCAATGTGGACTCTCACAGCTGTTCCAGTAAACAGTAACTTAAAACGGTGAGTCAATTCTTTATCTACCTTAGGTTGACACTACCAGAAACTTTCTTCATTTCATGCCACTAAGGGTCGTCGATTGATTCTGGAGACCTGCCTGTAAGCAAGACGTGGCAGATTGTAGCTAGTTTGAAGCTACGTGTTCTGACTGATCATCTGGTTGATCCCAGAAGGTATGAGTCCCTGTCCTTTTAAATGCAAGTATTCATGAGGTCTCTCTCTTCCCCAGTTCTCTCTAAAAAATGGTTGTAAATAAATGTTGTCTTGCCTGCTGCCAAATCTGGCCAGAGGTTGCTGTCATATTCAATATAGAGTGTTCCTTTTCAGGAATGCAGATAGACTGGGATCACATAAACCACATTTCCTTAGGCAATTTAGAACCACCAGAAATACCTGGAGTTACAGTTAACTTTTTCAAATGTCTCTTGTCGCAGACGGTCTTCTGAGAGAAGGACAACGTAATAGAAATTCATACACATATTACAGTACCCAAATGCTATGGAAGCAGAAAAACCCCAGGAAAATCTAGATTCCATTTGAGAAGGCAACACTATCTAAAGATGCCCAACATATGGCCAGCTAGACAGAAATCTATCCTTCCCAAACCAAAATAAGTCCACGAAAGACAGCTGGGAATGAAACTGGCTTCCTCTGTTCCCCTTCCCCACAGAGACCGCCAAGGTCACTCAGGGGAAGGATGACAGGATGGGGATGTTAGGGGAAGGCCACACCATGGACTGGTGTAGATAACTGGGGGAAGGCTGGCCCACAAGACTGATGTTCAAGATGGTGCAACAAGCAGGTGTGTACAAGATGTGATATACCACGTATTTAGAAGCAGAGAGAGAGAAGTAACTGTGATTTGGGTAGAAGGTTTATCCTAGTACCTACTTCTGCTTGTTAATGACAAAAACAAGCTAGGTTATCTGTGCTTGTAACATAGACACCATTATTGGTTACCTTAGTTACTCCAGATAATCAACTGCAAATTGAAACAGAACAGATCTAAGGTCTCCCTTTCAGGTTATTATTTCTGAGCATTCTAGTTCCATTTTTGGTACACTGACATTTTACTTTCCTTACTGTCTCTGATCATGAAACCGTCCTGTTGTAAAATGATCTTTTCACTTGTATTTATAGTCCACATGTTCCATAAAACCAGGCATGTGTAAAGATGCAATCCAATGCAAACTGAAAATCTGATGGCAAATAAAACTAATTCCAAATTCATCTTGTGTTACCTTTCTAGATATTAAGAGGCTTCATAAATACTTCTGCATTAACAGGATGGATTAGTAATACATTTGGGAACAAAACACGGCATGGTTTATATTTTTTAAAGATCTGCACTGAAAAGTTTTATGACCATGTACTAAGGAATTATTATAAACTGTATGACAACAACTGGCTTTAAAAAAATTCACTTCTACCATCACAAGTCTGGCCTCCAGATGACTCTACTTTCATTCCTTACCCAAGAATTATTACCCTGAGTCAAAATCACATGCATATTTTGGGAACTTTACTATAGCTTTATCTATAGAAGTATCCATTATTCTCCAAAAGACACTTCATATTTACTTGCATAATTTATTACTTTATTTATTTACTTAATTTCTGATACTTTTAATATGAATGTGAAATCAAGAACTTGTATTTTTCTCTGTAGCTCAGTTAAAATGTATTTAAGATCAAAATCATTAGTCTCATCCTTAAATTCACCAATTTAATTGCATTAATATTTAACAGATTCAAAAAAGCTTTTTTTTTCATTTTAACAGAAAAATTCTAGATCATAAATACTTGAAATTAACAGTGATTTATCTTTTCAGGCTGTAAATACTGCTGCATATAAAACTTAAGAGCCCAACAGTAAAAGCTACACCATACTCTATGCACCTTTTCACTGCATTTTGTCATTACTAGGTGAACACATTGTGTACCACGAGGAAGATGAGTAGATTAAGAAACAACAGTGATGAAGGCTGAAAGTCAAGAGCACAATCAATAAACCTGTGGATATAGGAAACCTAGGAATTTTCTATAGCTTTTCCTGGTTAATAATTTTCTAGTATTTTTAGTGACCAAGCAGGAGAAGCACAGGAGCACCGGGAACAGACTGCCTAAACTAGAGGATTTTGTCTCCAGCCAAAGCTATATGCAACCTTTTGTACTGCTGGTAAATCTGATAGAGAACCAAGACTACTGGTGAAGAAATACTTATTCTGCAATAGAATCCGCTGTCAGCAGAAGCTTTTAGCTATGATTAGTGTTATCTAAAAATTACCTAAAATTGTTTTCCTGCCCAAAGAGTACACATCGATTGCTCGGTCTTCTCGATGTAGTGTCAAATCTGGTGTAGACTCCTCTCATAGCAAATTCATAGCTTGTCAGAAACGTAAGCCAAATTGCTAGAAAAATATTTGCAGTTAGCATTCTGCTTCAGAGACTTGGTTCAAAGACTTCTGGTAAAAATTACAAAGGAAAAACAACAACAAAAAAAAGAAACTGGGAAGTAGCTCTGAAATCTTAGACTGACTTCCAGCATTAGTCAAAGACTAACACAGAGCAGATCTTTAAATTTTAACTGCAGTTTTATTTTACAGTTTCAGCAGTTAAAGTACAAATCAGAAATGGAAGACTAAGCTACATTTTTGAAAAGTATCCCACTTCCTATGTGTAAGAACTTCTGAGCACTGAACTGTGGCAGACATAACAAAAACTTGGGTACTGTATAACAGACACATAAAATTTTTACACAAGGGATTACTATCGCCAGGCATTTTAAGAAATATTTTTATTTACATTTGCAGAGATATTACAACCCAAAGTTACACTAGAAATTCATACAAAGCAGGATAAAATAGTGTTATATAAATACAAGAAAAGATCAAATAAATACTAAGACATTCCGAAATCAAAACAACAACAAAATTTCTCATTCAACAAATCTAGTTATGTTAAATCAAAATTTGGTTTTAATCATTAAAAGTGTAATTATCTCAAAAGATATTAATAAGATACCTGCCTGTTACTTATCAACCATAAAATAAATAAATGAATTTATAAAGCTTTCTGAAGAGTCATGGGTAACCAAGATTCATACCTGTAAGGAAAGGTTGGTATTTCTGATTTGCTGGCTCACGGGATCCAGTTCCTTAGATTGCACGAGTCATTCAGAACAGCAACTTATTTTGCTTCTTTAAAAAGTACCAAAGAAAGGAAATTAGCCATTTTAAATTTTCCTTTTTATGAAGAAGGGAAATATCAATGAAATCCCACACGATACTGGGTAACTTATACAGTACTGAGGTTCTGCTTGATTTATTTATATAAAACAGTAGAAAAAAATATCCACATTTTAAATAATATAGGTAATTGGTATAAACAACACAGAAGAATAATTAGATTGATAGTGCTAGTGGCTTGTGCTTAGGCTGGAGGTAAGAGAGTTACTCCTCGACAATCCCAAATTCAACAGAATTGAATTGAGGTTTATACGGAGGAAAGCATGGTCTGGATTCATGGTCCTATGCAGTTCTTGGATTATCTGGTGAAGAGTAAACAATTCAAACATCTTCTTATTGCTTCTGCAAAAGAAGTTACATAAAGTAATTGTCATTTGCATATTGAGAGGTTTCACCTAAACACTGAAGAGTCTATAGAATTTTTTTTTTTTAAATGAAGAAAAATGTGCATGATATTGGGAGTTTCATATAATTCTTCTGCGTTGCATGTAAAGTCTCTAAGCAGAAGGTTATCAGTGTGTGGTGAGAAGAACCTTGGCAAAGGTCACCACAATCCATTACCTTACTTAAGTAAGTGGCAGTTACTTATAGGATAATGAAAGTTCAAGGAAAGGCTATTAAAGGGTTTCACTCACGTGAAATAGAATTCCAGAAACAATAAATACAATACTTGTAATATTTAAGACTTCTTAGTTTTCTTTTCAGTTTAGATAGCTGCCTTTCTAAAAGAAAGAATCCCATTCAGTAATGCACCAATGAAGGTCAGCAGCACATTACTACTGATCTGATGAGGGAGGATCTTTGTTACAATAAACTAATAAGCAGTAAACATTGGGAACATATTTCATAAAGATTAACATTCCCAAAGGGGCTTAAACGGCTCATGACTTTAAATGTTGTTATTGGAGCAAATTAAAACTGATGAAACTTGACTACAAGTCTCAGATAAGGCTGAATTTTTAAAGGAGATTACTATCAAGTACCTAAGTAAAACTGCAGGGGAAAAAAGGAGCATTTCTAAGCATTCTTGTCATCTGCATACATAAGGAATATCTCCTCTTTAGCAAATGAACAGCAAAACAGACATGAGTTTTTGAAAATGGAGAAAGATGAAGGTCCTCAAGTTTGCTGTTCTAAGAATACCAACTAACAGAAAAATGGCAATAAAGGATTACTTTATCCTGGAGAGTTTCTGCAGTATAACACAGAGCTTTTCCAAAATCTGAATATCAAGCTTAGAACTTCGAAGCAATACAGAGCAAGTACGGAAGAAGGATTCAGTACTGCAGGCTTTCAGGAAAGGCTGTAAGGAACCTGTAAAGGAAAATTATTAAAAAAAGTAAAAGAAAAAGAAAATTATTAAAAATCTGTATCTCAGAGCTCGGTGCAGGGAAATGTATAATAGCCCTTCAGAGGGTTTTAAGTGCCTAATGTACAACTACTAGAAAAATGAAATAGTTCTGAGTACATGATGCAAAATTCAGGTAAAACTAGGAACAGAAAAAATGCAAGTTCCCAAGAGTTTTCACAGTACTGACCCTTGTATTAAAACAAGGCCTTTTTCCTTGACAACAAAGGAAAACAGGAAACAATAATTTTTAACTCAAATAAAAGCTCTTATCTTGAACATGTTTACTCAATGCTCATTTATCATGGTTCTTTCCTTTTGATCATGCGAGGGGAACATTAAGCCAAAGAAAAAGACTCACAAAGAAATATTTTAAGCTGCTGCAAATCAAGTGGACAGGGAAAGTACATGCAAAAGCTACTGCAATACCTGAGAGTTTTCATTATCAAAATACTGTCACTGTGCTCTGTTTAAAGACAGACAAAATAATAATTGAGAGGTAAAAGCAAGAACAGAATAAGAACAGTTAAACCCAAGAAAAGTCCCTTAAAATAATGGATGAGTTTTTAAGTCACATTGTATAACATTTCCCTCTATCCTGTTCCCCAAAATCTAATCACTTCACAACAAGGTTAAATCTGTTCCCTTCTCCCATTCTCTGTTCTGATATTAGATAGATTTATAGTAAAAACATGAAGAAAATAGCTAACAATTGATTTTTGTTAAAATTAATAGTCTTTCATATAGCATAGGTCATATGCAGTAGAAGAATACAGATGTGAGGAAAATATTTTCATGTTTACCTAATGTTAAAATATTTAATGTGTTAAACTGCAATATGTAAATTGCAGCATAGATCAATATTCACAGACATTTAAAAACTCTTTGTTTGCACATATGCTGAATACTGTAATTTATAAATAGGATGTCCAGATACTTAATTCAGTACAAAGAGGACTGGATGTATCTTCTGGTCAAAATTTTCCCTTTCCTTGTCCAAGGACATAAAACTTACTGAATGTAATGAGTAGCCTTAGAGTGAATTCAAGTTTTTAATTGATTTTGGGAGGCTTACTGATACAAAATCAGAAGAAATGCTACAGAAAACTGTTTGGAATAGGGCTATAAAAAATACTAAACAAACAAACAAACAAACAAACAAATAAATAATAAAAAAAATTCAACCTGGCAATTAAAGTCAGCCTGAGAGCTTAGAGATGGGCATTTATACCGAATATTCTACAAGGACCCAGTTAATCCCTAAACCTTTCTGTCAGGAAGATCTTTCAAAACCTGTATTTTTTTGCAAAAGAAAATGGCATGTCATTCGGCTACACCAACAAACGCCCCAGTGCTGCCCCCTCTGATGCTGAGTACATCTCACCTCGCATTACACTTGACAGTGAAGTTGATGACAGCTCTGAGCCTTTACTGGTTTACACCATCAGATGAAGAGACCAAGAAACAGCAGATGCCTTTAGTAGAGATCAGAGAAGCTACGGCTACATGTAATCTTTCCTCTTTTCGGTGGAGGTGCTTTGGGCAGAATGGACTTAAACTGCTGGATTCAATAGGGAGAATCCACAGAATACATAATGGAGTGTGTGGATGGGAACCATACAGATACACGACATTAGAATTAGGTCGCAAGGGGCCAACCTGGCATCAATAAAAAGCAAGATGATAACAGGTGTACTATGCAGTTTGGAAATGGCAAGCAGGTGTCGTGTGGTTTGCACCGCTGAGCTGTCCTCTGGTCTTTACCCAAAGCAACACGAACCAATAATTATCCCAAGAGACATACGTTATCAAGGCAATAAATGGTTATAAATTAATTTAGTTTTTCTGTTCACATTTACTTCCAAGTTTCTTGCATTCCTTCTATCATTTTCAATCCAACTAGTTTTATGCATACTGTCCTCATTTTTAGTACTCTTTCCAGTTATAATTTGCTGTCTTAAAATTGTAAGAGTAATAAGTATTAAACCAGAATGAAAGTAAAGTAGAAATGTAAGCAGTAATCGGTAAAAAATATACTGAAAAAAACCCAAACCAAACAAACCCAGGGCATAAATATGTTCATTTTCTGTCAGTAAAGTTACTATTTCTTTTCATTTTGATCTTCAATTAAGGATAGATATCCTGTGACTGAAGTGATATATTAAGTAACATTGTCAGTTTCTAAGACAATAAAACCATCATGGATAATGGAATAATGAACTGCGACTGCATTTCTATACAACTGCAGACACCACAATACATTAAAAGTAAATGAATTGAAGATGGCAAGTTATAGGAGAGTTTCTAAAAGGAACAAAGAAAAGGGCATGGGCTCCTTAAGATGAAAAATAAGGTTTCTGTTGAAGAGATACATTTTATATGTCTGTGTAAAAATATATAAACCAGATACATATAAAGAAAGGATTTGACAGATGTGTTTAAATTGAACCAAAAATGCCTCTTTATCAAATATCACAAGGGATAGTAGAATGTTGATTTAAAAAAAAAAAAAAATCACAGAATCACAGAATGTACGGGATTGGAAGGGCCTCGAAGGATCATCGAGTCCAACTCCCCTGCCACAGCAGGGTCACCTAGACAGGTCAGACAGGAACATGTTCAGGTGGGGTTTGAATGTCTCCAGAGAAGGAGACTCCACAACCCCCCTGGGCAGCCTGTTCCAGTGTCTGTCACCCTCACTGTGAAAAAGTTTT
>JAAGNO010006702.1:28637-48511 GCA_033439905.1 Ceryle rudis | reverse complement strand
TTTTTAAGAAAGAAAAAAAATAAAATAAATAAAATATAACAAAAAAAAAGTCAATCATTTTGATGTCATGTTTCCTAAAATATTAATACAAGTTGTTAACAAAAACCAATTGCATACAATAGACAAAGTAAAATTAAAATGCACTTTGAATGCCATCCCCTCAGCTGGTATAAATCAACACCATCCCATACATAGAGTGTCAAAAATTTCAGACCACTCAGTTACTTGAAAGGACAACTAATCTACCAAATCAGCACTTCTAGTCCAACAATGAGACAGGGACATTCTAACACAGCAATAATAGTTATTTAAATGAATGACTGGAGATCTCACGTAGAAGATGATATAATGGAATCAAAGAAATTTAGGGTGGAAAGGGTCTTTGGAGGTCACGAAGTAGAGTCGCCTGCTAGAAGCAGTACTGTCATCAGCACCAGAACAAGTCATCCATGACTTTGGCCATTCCTTGAAAAACTAGAAGACATGGATTCCACAAGGGCTTCAGACAACCATGGAGATCCCGTGCTTTGAGGTCGGGATGGTATAGTGATAATGTAGCACAGAAGAGGCTACAAGAAAAACTTAGTCAAGATCCCTCAGCAGCACTGACAGCACTGAGACGTGCAGTCTGAAAAATGACTGGAACCAGTGTGCAGTGAGATTGTCACAGAAAAGGGAAAAAAAAGAGCAAGAATTGAAGATTATGAGAAGACACCCTCTGGGATAGAATTGCTCCTCCTGCTGCTGCTGGACGCAGCGGTATTTCTTTTGGAAATACTTATTTTTCTTTTGGTCTGAAGATCTTTTTCTATTTCAGTTACTGTCTTCTCATACATCCTAACACTACTGCTCAGCAAAAGAGGGAATATATTGCCAGCCTGGCTTTCCATTGCTCTGGCATACACAGCAAAGCCTTCAACATTTTGCTCTAGGCAACTACTCATTTTGTTTATGTTTAGAGTCAGTCCCAGGAGCAAAAGAGGGTTCTGCTGTACACTGTGACTTTTATAAAGGATAAATGTCATCCCGCTCACATTCCCAAAGGGCTATGGTTGAATGAAACTCTTGCCGCTGATTTAAATGAACTTGGAATCAGATCCAAGCGGGGAAATCCTTTTTGCCTCTTGTGGTGGGTTGACCATGGCTGGGCACCAGGTGCCCACCAAAGCCACTCTATCACTCCCCCACCACAGCTGGACAGGGTTAAGGTTATCAAAATAATGACAGAGAGAGATCAATCACCAATTACCATCACGGGCAAACCAGACTTGACTCGGGGAAAACTAATTCAATTTATTACCAATCAAAATCAGAGTAGGATAATGAGAAAATAAAAACTAAATTGTAAAATACCTTCCCCCATCTCTCCCTTCTTCCCAGGCTCAGCTTCACTCATCATTTCTCTACCTCTTCTCTACAGGGAATGGGGGTTGAGGTTAGTTTATCACATGTTGTCTCTGCCACTCCTTCCTCCTCACACTCTTTCCCTGCTCCAGCATAGGGTGTCTCCCATGTGAGACAGTCCTCCATGAACTTCTACAACATGAGCCCTTCCCATGGGCTGCAGTTCTTGGCAAACTGCTCCAGTGTAGGTCCTATCCACGGGGTGTAGTCCTTCAGGAACAGACTGCTCCAGCATGGGACTCCACAGGGTCAAAAGTCCTGCCAGTAAACCTGATCCAGCATAGGCTCCTCTCCCTATGGGGTCACACGTCCTGTCAGAGCTTGCTCCAGCACAGGCTTTCTATGGAGTCACATCCTTCTTCAGACACATCCACCTCCTCCAGTGTGTGGCCCTCCACGGGCTGCAGGTGGGTATCTGCTCCACTGTGAATCTCCACGGGCTGCAGCAGTCAGCCTGTCTCACCCTAGGCTTCACCATGGACTGCAAGGGAATGTGTTCAGTGCCTGGAGCACCTGCTCCCCCTTCCGTCTTCCCTGACATTGGTGTCTGCAGAGCTGTTTCTCTCCCACATTCTCACTTGTCCCTCCCACTGCTCTTCCACAGGTTTGGGGGTTTTTTTTCCCTTCTTAGATATGTTATTACAGAGGTGCTACCATTGTTGCTGATGGGCTCAGCTTTGGTCAGTGGTGGGTCCATCTTGGAGTTGGTTGGATGGCATTGGCTCTAACAAGCATAGGGGAAGCTTCTAGCAGCTTCTCACAGAAACCACTCCTGCAGCTCCCCACTACCAAAACCTTGCCACACAAACCCAATACACCTATCTATACAAACTTCATCTTTGTCCATGAGAAAAGGGTCATATCATTTCCAGTAAGGCAATTTCTCTGTGTAGATTTTGCATTACTACCAGTAATGAAATGAAGCCAAAGTTTGCAGTGATTTGCAAAATAACATTTAGTCAGCCAAACCTAAAAATGGATTGAGGTACCTGAAACATGATTTAAGCAAACTGCGATAATCTCAGCTGAACACCATGATACATTATGCCCTGTTAATTGCCACTTAACATTAAAGGCATCTAAGCTTATTAGGCAACTCCCTTTCTGATCTGAAAGCTCCCTGGATGGTTGTAGTTTGGTGTTTAGTCCAGAGCAAAGCTGGAATAACAGCTAGCCTGTGCCAAAGCTCTTTGGGGTAGCACATACTCACTTCTGAGGCACCCACATCCCCCAGTGTAGCAGGTGTGTGGAGGAGGAGATTTAATAGTAACAGGTCAAACTTACAATGCTCAAGCCTAGCTTCTTTCAAATTGGAAATATTAGGAAAGCAGAATATGGACATGTTTCATCTTTTATACTCAAGTTTTCAAGTCTTTACATCAAAGGGCAGCCAGGTTCAACATTACCCTTAACCTGAAGTAGTTCTAACCCTATATTGTTCATCTGCCGTGCTACCCAGTAAATGAGTTTCCCAGTCCTCCTGTCAAAGCAGTGATATTGTATAGAGAAGGATAGGCAAGATACAGTGTTTTTTAAAGCTCAGTGCTTTCAATATTCAAGTGGGAGAACTGTTTCATACTTCAAAGGCCACTTACATTTTATTTTAAGCAGTCATAAAAACAAAACAAAGCAAAACAAACAAAAAACCAAAACCAAAAAAAATAAAAGAGAAACTGAAACTTTGGATTAGTGACTCTCAACAGCTACTTTGTAAAGAGAATGTCAAACTGGCTCATAACTCAGGTGCCTGGGCTCTAGGCAGTGCAGGCAACACTAACCCAGTGCTTAACCTTTTTCCTTGCCTAAATTTAGACAGCAAAATGCTGAGCATGTAGGTTTCTCATACTGCCCTGAGAAGTCACTAAGGCTTTCTCATGATCTCCTTTTAATCTGTATTTAATAATCTGGAACTACAGGAAAGGAGCAGGGTTATAGAGCAGGTAAATGTTGCACATATACTATGCTGAAATGTTGAGGGAGAAGGGGGTTAAAAACAAAAAGGCACTTCCTGATCCTAACCTTGCCAGTGTGGATCACAAAGTCATACAAAGTTTAGAAGAAAGCACACTTGGCAATATTTTCTTATAACAGTTTCAAAACTTTGGAGGCCACGTGTCAGGGC
Source organism: Ceryle rudis (assembly GCA_033439905.1). Lineage (NCBI taxonomy): Eukaryota > Metazoa > Chordata > Aves > Coraciiformes > Cerylidae > Ceryle > Ceryle rudis. The sequence continues at coordinate 44,985 of JAAGNO010006702.1, read as the reverse complement.
CGGGACACCCTTCAAAGCCATGGAGAGAAACACAGGAGAATAGTTTTGTTTTTTGGAGCTCCCATAAAAATAGTGTTTCTCCCCCTTCTCCTTAAACAGAGAAAAATATTAAACCTAAGTAAACTTGGAACTACCCCTGATTATAGCGCTTCCTGCTAAGAAGTCTTTTTTAATGTTGACTTTGGTTTTATTCTAGCCTTAGTCTGTTATGTTGTTGTGTAAGCATGTAAGGCCATACAAATGATCCCCCAGGTCATGCTAAAAGCAGTAGTGGAGTAGTCTCAGATGGCAGCCCCTGAGAGGCCACTGCATTCCTTCTTGGTGCCACAGTATCCGTTAAGAAACTGCTTCCATTGAAGACCTAACAATAAGGATGTCTGACTAGCTCTAGTTGTGCTTGCTTGAGTTACAGAAACAATCTACCCACAGCAAAATGAGGGAAATCTCCTTAGCACGTGTAGATGAAAACTTTTTTTTTTTTTTTTTTCAGCTATGTGGTTGAACATTTTAGGGAGGATTATTTCCTAACTACTCAGATTTGTATTATTATGACATCTGAAAGTCTTAATCCTACTTCAGAAATTTTACACCAGGATCCTTACATGCTTTTCCTCTCCTATCAAGAGCAACAAAACTCAAACCCATCTTTCCCTGAAAGAGCTAACAGTGTGTGTAAAGGAGAAATTAAAAAACGTTCAAAATTTGCCATGTAGAAAAGCCCTACTGAAAATAGCTGTACCATGTATTCCGGCTGAAACATTTGCAGTTTGAGATGACTGAGATAGAACCTAGTTATGAATAAATTTGGAACTGCTAAGGAACAGTAAATCATATAAATTATAAACCAAAAAATAATTACTCCAAAATTAATTACGTAGTCTTCTTCTCTTTTTACTGTTAATTTATAATTTTAGGGATGGGGGGACCAAAACTATGGAATAATCATATAGTTTAGTTTTATCTTGTGTATCTTCCATGTACTGTAGCAGTTGCTAAAGTTGGCAGAGTCCAATTAAAGGAGGCAGAGGTCCAAAAGAAGGGCTTCAAAAGAGACAGGAATCTACCAACTTTACAACAGCAGCATTGTTTCACCTAACTCTCCTGATCACACTGTTGTCCCTAGAGGCAGCAATAATTCCTGGGCATGGCCTCAGCTTAATAAATCCATCAGTGTTCAGTGCCTTCCTATGTTGCTTATATGTTGCATCACCCTGTGTCTCATTTTTAATGATAGCCCTTACTCACTAAAAAACACCTATGCCACACATTTGCCTAAAAAGTGTATGTGGTTTTTTCCCCCTAAGTGGAAGAGAAAATAGGCAGACAGAATGGTAACACAGACATGACCATGCTCTCTCCTATTATATTTAGATATAATATATATAAAATAAGGAGGGGGGATTAAAAGAACACATACTACTGACCAAAACTAAGCACAAAGCACGATGCTATAATAAGAATTGCAAATATGGATTTATAAAAAACCCAAACAACAAATGGGGAAAAAAATATAATACAAAGATATCAAAATTGAAAAATAATGGAGAAAACTGTCATGGCAAAGATGGAAGGAAGAACAGAAGGTGAGGGAGATAAGGAAGTGGGAAGAAGATCAAGGAAGTTTGCATACATAGGGATGAAAGGGAAAAACAAAACTGGAGACAGTGAAATGTATTAACTGCAATAAATTCTATTTCCTCAAAGTTTTTCCAAGAAAAGACAATGAATGCATATCTAGTGCTGTACAATGTTGTTTGTATGATTCATACTTTCTGAAAATATGCAGGCAAGTAGAGGCAACTCCAAGACAATCACTTTTCCAGAAATGATTGAAATTTACCACACATATTCAAAGCAACTAAATTGAAACATTTTCTCTTAAGAGAAAGAGACACGGAGAATTTGTAAAGTAAAACTAAAACTCTTCATCTTTGCATGGACACCTCCTGAAGGAGATTGTATGTCCCATACAGTTTTCAGGGTGAGTCCCATTTCTGGCGTACTGAAAGGGCGGGATATGCAGTACAGCAAGACGGGTCTTTGGCTCTGTTGACTGTTCCAAAGGAATGTTAAATATGACTTGAAAGACCATCTTTAGATCCCACAAAAGACAAAATTATGAATGAAAGCAGACATATTAGGGTTAGAAAAGAACTCAAGATGCCATCTACATTACATTTTTGCCTTAGGAAGAATGACCTTTATGAGACATATCTGATGAGAGATACTTTCTTAGAATGTGCCGAGATCTCTGTAAATTCCACAGGCAACCTCTTCCAGTGCTTAGCATCATTATTTACTGTGGCTTTCCAGCGTACTCATGAACTCAGAAAATTCTGGCCCAGTGAATCCTACAATTGTGAAGGCAGGGTCAGAACTGTGATGTGTCCATACCACATTTGAGTATACATGAATTTACCAGTTCTATGATCATTCCTAGACAAATAGTTCAGAGCTGGTCTGGAACTTCCTCACCAACAAACTGCTGTTTGGGGCGTATTTCCTGGTTTGTGTTTTTAAGATGACAAGCAATTTCCTGGTTTTCAAAAAAACAGCTAGTAAATGTTAACAAAATCAGAAAAAGAGTTATACAAGGAAAAAAATATTTTCCTGAGAGTACAAAAACTACTGTGAAAACATCTGTGCCAGAGTTGATACAGAAAACCTAGGGATCTCTTGTGGGGATGACGGTAACACAACACATAGAACTTCAAATGTGTGTTCCTGGTTTGAGCAGCCTGGTAGCCACAGCACAACACGTGGAATTCATGGCTCCCAGAAATCAAATTATTTTCTCTTAGAGATAGGAGAAAACTCATTTTTTGGTTCCAAATTACCTACCTATCTGGGAGTGAGGCCTAGCACTTCAATGCCAAGGCAAAAAAAAAGCCAGAAAAGTATACAAAATTATCCTTTGAAAGAAGTCTTTTAAAAGCACTTTTTGTTCCTTCTCATTTTTGATCATCCCTTGTTCTTTCCCATGCACAGGCATTCTGACAAAAGAGGAAGAATAGGACGGGATAAACAAACATGACATGGTAACAAGTACAGCACTGCCAGCTCCAGCAAATGTACAAATTAAGCTAATCATAGAATCACAGAATGGTTTGGGTTGGAAGGGACCTTTAGAGGTCATCTAGTCCAAGGCCCCTGCAGTGAGCAGGGACATCTTTAACTAGATCAGGTTAGACATGAGAAATGTAGAGCCCCATCCAATCTGACTTTGAATGTTCCCAGAGATGAGGCATCTACCACTTCTCTGGGCAACCTGTGCCAGTGTTTCACCACCCTCACTGGAAAAAATACTTTCCTTCTATGTAGCCTGAATCTACTCTCTTAATTTAAAACCATTGTCCCTTGTCCTATCACAACAGGCCCTGCTAAAAAGTTTGTCCCCATTTTTCTTACAGGCCCCTTTTAAATACGGAAAGGACACAATAAGGTCTCCCCAGAGCATTCTCTTCCCCAGGCTGAACAACCCCAACTCTCTCAGCCTTTTTTCATATGAGGGGTGTTCCAGACCTCTGATCATTTTTATGGCCCTCCTCTGGACCTGCTTTAACAGGTCCATGTCTTTCTTGTGCTGAGGACTCAGTACTTGAGGTGAGGTCTCACAAGAGTAGATAGAGGGGCAGAATCACCTCCCTTGACCTGCTCTCCATGTTTCTTTTGATGCAGCCCAGCACACGATTGGCCTTCTGGGTTGCAAGTGCACATTGCTGGCTCACACCCAGCTTTTCCTCCATCAGTATCCACAAGTCCTTCTCCACAGGACTGCTCCCTGTCCCTTAATCCTAGGTCTTACTGCAAGAATTCCCATTAGGTCATATCACATGGTTGTTAAGGTTATTAACACTCAAAAAAAAACCCTTGTCCTGCCTAGATTTCATCAAATTACAAGTAGGTCTCCAACTGAAAAGCAGTCGGTCAGACAGCAATATTCTGCAGCTGTGGAAAGCACCTACTCCCAAATCTCAGTATTCACCGCTGAGCCTTGTGTCCAAATGGAGCTGAATGATATCTTCCCTCCCTAAGATCGCAGCTAAGAGAGATTTGTGACCTAAAATTTGCTGCCAGTAATAAAGGTCAGATGCTCATATATCCTGAGCTTGCTTATATATCCGTTTGTTTGGTTTTGGTTTTTTTTTAAGATCTACCTCCTGCTACAGGTACTGACTGCACATCCTTATGTTGACATCTTCTAGCACTGTCTAGTGTTTCAGTTTCAGGACACCTTGTGAGTTCCAGTTCCAACATCTGTTAATGTTGTGCCCCCCATTTTCATGACTTTAGTGTCTCTGCTCTTGCTACTCCAGTGACTGATCTCTTTCCAGACCTTGTAACCTTTTTCTAGAGTTTTTGAGGAAAGGAGAAAGGAAGAAAAAAACAAGAGCTACCATGGCATTTTTTTACAAGTTCTGAATTGCAGAGCTTTCTTCATCTTCACGTCTCCTGAAAGAAGTGCTGGTAGATGCTCTAATAATGAGGAACAATTGAGTTTTCTAAATCCCTGCTTGTCACTGGCTTTTTTCTTCTCAGAGGGTGAAGAAATGGGATGGCATCCAACCACTGGCATAGGATACTGCAGGAAACATGGAAGTTAAATGTGCCATGTCATTGCCAAGCTATTTTTGACTCTAAGAGCAAATGCGGAACACCATCCAAGAGCTAAGCCACCTAAACTTGCTAAACTGCAGCTCTCCTGACTACCACCAGAGAAGGCAAGCAGGGATATCTATACAAATGTGATAATATCACTCTATTACAGTGACTCAACATGACTGAGCCCCTTAAGTATGACTGCTTTGACTAATGAGTACTTAACACTTAATTATACTATTCAAAACACTTAATTAAAACACATAATTAAGACACATCGCACAAGAAGGTCAGCACTATTTTGTATTTGTGAAAACTGGAGAAAGGAAATTATTTAATAGGGCCACATAAGTGAGTCAATGACAGGCAGGGACACAAAACCCAGACTTTCTATCTAGGGCATGCTCTCGTGGAGTCTACTGCATCTCAGCAAATATTAGCAAAGGATATGGTTTATATTTTTATGCATTTCCTCCAGTCATCAGGTATATCGACATATACACAAAAAAGTCTGTGTTGGGACTTTACACCGTACCTCTTTTTTACTCACTCTGAGGAAGTCAGATCTCCAATCAGTCTCTTTAGACATTTCTCATGTCTAAAACTATTTTTTTTCAAACAGATTTTAGAGAACAACTCAGTCGCAGAATTTCCTAGATTGGAAAAGACCTTCAAGATCATCTAGTCCAATCATTAACACTGACAAGACCTCGAATAAACTGTATCCCTAAGCACTACATCTACACGACTCTTAAACACCTCCAGGGATGGGGACTCCACCACTGCCCTAGGCAAGCTGTTCAATGCCTGATGATCCTTTCAGTAAATAAATTCTTCCTAATGTCCAATCTAAACTTCCTTTGGCACAACTTAAGGCCATTTCCTCTTGTTTTATCACTTGTTACTTGATTAAGCAGACTGACCCTCAACTCTCTACAACCTTCTTTCATGTAGTTGTAGAGCCAAGAAGGTCTCCCCTGAGCCTCCTTTTCTCCAGGCTAAACAACCCCAGTTCTCACAGTCGCTCCTCATAAGACTTCTGCTCTAGGCCCTTCACCAGCTTCATTGACCTTTCTGGACGTGCTCTAGTATCAAAATGCCCTTATAGTGAGGGGCCCAAAACTGAACACAGTACTTGAGATGTGGCCCCACCAGTGCTGAGTACAGGGGTAAAATCACTTCCCTGGTCCCGCTGGCCACACTAAATCGTGTCACCTGGATTGTCGTGTCCATTTTTTAAAGGCTTGGGATCACTTTAAGAATACAAATTAATAATGAACAAAGAAGGGATGTATTATATCACTGGTTTTGAAGTGTGTAGTATTCAGCAAGAATGGACTGATAATGCCATAAATATCCAGTAAAGAAACACCACATACTTTGACTATGAATAGCATGAACAGGCAAAAAATATATCAAGAATATGCTGCCAGTAACCTTTATAATTGCAGGGAAACCCCAGATTCAGCTTAGGGTTTCCTTCCTTATCCATGGACTTTGGAAACGTTACTACATGTGATGGTAGACAATACAAATACTATTTCATAGTTTTCTGAAGAGTTTTTTTTTAATGTAGTGCTCTTGATCTTTACCAGCTGTTGAGTCAAATTTGGCATCAGCCTGTTCCTTTGTGTACAGCTTGCTAACAATGTGGATTGTAAAATGAGCTGGGCACAAACTGAATTTCAATCGCAGACTGGGATTCCCCTGTGCTTTTACAGGGAAACTTGGTTGATAACTGTGTTTGCTATTGGGTGAGGCAAAGAGACCAAGCCCATTGTATGTAACCTTTGAATACCAAAATATCACATGAGCTCTAAAGCCTAGCCATTAAAATAAGGAAGAAGAAATAAATCATAACACATAAGAAAGCTTGGTTGTTCCTTTGCCATCACTCAACCCACAACTGTAATTTTTCTTGCTTTTAAATTTTCACGTAATATTTGCATAAACATCCAAATTTCTTTTGGTTTTTCCTTTCCCGTACTGCAGCTAGTGGTATAGTAATGAAACCTGGATATTGCCTTCTACAGGGCAATGGAAGGATGTCTTGCTGAACACTCATGGTAAACTAAGAATTTTTCATAAAGTTGTAATAAGATCCAAAATCTGAACAGTTCACTGTGAAAGGTTTTAAAGCTACATACTTCAAAACAGTTATGTTACTAATTTCCTCTTAAGTATAACCAAGGCTTTACTCGGCGAAGGAGTACCCAAGGAGGTCAGACCTGCTTACAGATATCTAAGGGACACAACCACCTTAAAATCTGATGGTCAAATTCAACAGTTTCAGTTATAAAACCTGCTCAAAACCTTCTGACAATGCTCACAGTTTGAAAAAGGCAAATGATTTGCTTTTCATTCCCCTGTTGCTTTATGAAGAACCACAGAACCTGAGGGATGACTCTGCAGAAGAGAAATCTGCTACACAAACTTACAGGAAAACTTCGTAAAGAAAAAAACCAGTTTCCTGCAATACTGACTTGTAGCAATAGCAGCCACAGAAAACTCCTGATACTTCTAAAATTACAGTATCTCATTACCACATGAAGCAAATTGCTAGAAAAAAAAATGGTATTGATTCTCTACTTTGTGATCTGATGTGCTATAGCAGAAGACAGCACCCATATATTGCACATCGATGAAAACAAATTGTAACCCCTAGTTAGTGCCCCTATCTAAAGACCATTGAGTTATAAAATATGGAGAGGATAAACTGCTCTCTTTTAAAGTAACTCAGGTAGGAATGGGATTGAGGCCACTGTTGTTGTAGGGAAATTGAAGTTACTTCCAAAGGAAAAGGAAGAAGTTTTCTCTAACAAAGTAGTCCTAAGACTAAAGATCATGTAGCTAAAATGCTTTGCACTAGATTGAAAATGCTATGCTGGCAGTAATTTTTCTTGTTGAGATCATTATTGTTCCCAGTGAGAAAACATTTTTGTCTTCAAAAGTCATTAATGCATTCAAGATTTTACTGAATACAACTAGTAGAAATGTTATATAGAGAGCATGAACTGAATCCTGCCTTTAACATCACAAATGATTGATTGATTGATCGATTTCATTATACTGGAAATTTAATTTTCCCAGTAAATTAAAAAACAAACAAAAAAACCCAACAACACCTTTTTCAGTAATCCAACCTTCAGTACTGGAAAAGTTGTAAGATAAATTCTTGAAGGCAAAGAAAGGGACCTAGTCTACCAAACAGCATGGTTGTGTCTATATCACAGGCATCTAGTGAATCAGTCTTCTTAACATACATTCCTAAGATATGACAGGGAAGGATGCCCTTTAACGTCCCCAGAGTTAAATCCTATCCCCTAGATGGAACCCCACTGAAAAAAGTTGCTATTGTTTTTTACATGCCGAGTTTGATAGTCATGAAGTCTTTGGAGGGATAAATTAGAATGATAAATCATTTCTATTTTAAACTCTTATTGCAGCAGACCCCACGGAGCATAAATTATTTAAAACGCAAGTGTGGCTGCATTCATAAGCATAAGTACATACAAACTCTTGAGAAGTGTTCAGGTACATCTAGAGATTAATCTCTTATGACTATATATTTTATTATCCTAAAACCATTACCTAAGTGGATAGAGGTTACAGAATTTTAATGCAGGAATATGAAACAGCTGTAAATACAGAGGGGTTTTTGTCACTCAATCTAATATTTTTGTAAGCATCTTTATTCCTGATATTTTCTAGGATACACGTATAAAATCTAGAATGAGATGCTGTTACATGTACTAACAATACCCGGGTAGTGCCACCACATTTAGACAATCTTTACTATGTCTCATTGCCTGTCTTTTAACACTGACACTTTCAAGCAGAAGTCTGTACAGACAGCCAGTTTTCCATGCTATCAGTTCCACTTTGCTGTAGCAAGTACATAGTTACCATCCTCCACTAAGTCTGAAAGTCAGATTCCCTATTATTTTAACGTTTTCTAATTTATCTTTCAATTTACCCTATTACTACAGCTTCAGAACACCAACAGAAGCAGCGTATCTCCATGCTGCCCCTTTGTGGGGATATTTGGGAACATCCGAAATTCAAAGCTATTAAGATATGGTATGGTTCATACTCCACTTTTATGCACATACATAAGTCATTAAATTTAATACTGCAGTTACATGCATCCCACTAAATGAGAAGCGTGTTTTATTCTTTCTCGAGCTTCATTCATTTATTCACAGGAAAGTCAGTGTTTCTTATATTCCTAACACAATTAGCAATTTCTGAAACTTCACATTCTTCCCTCCCTCATCAATTTGGCACCACTGCTGTTATAAAAACTGACTCTCCAAAGCAGTGAATATGGACTAAATATTTTTTTTTTCAAACAAAAGACAGATTTAAAAAGGCATTAAGAACAGCAGTTGGAAATAGTGTAGGATGCATTTTCTTAGTCCCTTCCTAACAGTCATCTTTGTCCATTTGGATACTTAATTCAGAATGACAGGAATATAAAGTGAGTGTTCAGAACAGTGAAATATTTTTCCATTTTTTCTTGCTTGCTTTTTTCACAATTATTTTAGCAACATACAACTACTACATTAATACATAGCAAAGAGGAACAAGTAAGAGATTACCTGAGAACATGAAAGTCCACATTCTTCAATCCTGGGAATAATCTGACAATCAGAATTCCAGAAAAGAAATATTAGAAGAATCTGAATGTGAATACTTATCATCCTAAATTGAAGGAAAAGAAAAAAAAAAACCAAAAACACAAAAAACCACCAAAAAAAGGCAAAACCTCAGAAGAAACCTTCTACTCTGACAATTCTCCCTCTCATGTCAAAACTTTAATATGAATTTTAGCCCCTCCCACTGCACCTCTGAGCTCCTCCCTCTAAAACTTTCCAAAGACAGAAATTGCTAGTTGTGGGAAACATAAAGTATATTCAACTCATTTCTTATGTTCCACGGTGAAAAATGGGAAATGTGCATTTCTGACAATCACAGTAGAAGCCTTTTCCTTCTGGATTTCATCATGTCAGCTTTATATCAGTTTTAGCAAATGTCTTTGCTGTAAATTCAGTGTATAAATGGCAATTTTGTTTCTAGAGTGATGTACGAGGCAAAGGTGGTCTCATGCCTACCCTTTTTCTTCATTGTCTAATGTGCTGAATAAAAAGAAGAACAGCTTTGCTGAGGTGGGTACTCTTGGAAGACTGGTTTCTTGTTTTTCCTCAGCAGGAAAACCAGATTCTTTTACCCTAGAAATCTCTGCCTTGAATTTATTTCATTTATTAATTGTATCAACAGAAGCCTCTTGTTCCATAGGCTGTCACCAGGTTTTGGGTTTTCAACACACTTGGGAAGTGCTTTGCCAAAGAAGCTCAACACCATCACTCTGAAAGCAGGGTAGGAGTGAGTCACACCGCCTCAATACCTGTTAGAATAACAAATGCCCAGGAATGCCTTTCTGGGTGCTACCTTGTATGGTCCCACTCCTCATCACAAGGAACAAGTTTGCCAAAGGCCACACTATAGGTTCATATGCGTGGTGTTTTATGCCCATAGGGGAGGTACTCCTCCATAGAGAGGACTTGCTCACAGTTGAGAGATCTTTCAGTAAGACAGTGCCAGAACCCGAGTCCTCAGTGCTTTTACAAAACCTTTTACATCAGCTAAGGTAGGGAATACACAATTAACACCATCTGCTAGGATCTGACTTCACCAGTATATTTTTTTAATGAACACATAAGAGACAATGCCCATTCTGCCAGTGTATCTACTATACTTGTATTTTAGATATTTTCATGGGAGTCCAGTTTGACAATTTTCCAATAAGTCTTTCTTTTTGGAAGAAAAAGACCAGTATCGATCATATTACTGAACAAACCGATATTCAATTATTTTGGTTTAAATTAATTAATTAATTAATTAATTTGTCATCTATAGATAAAAATACACCAGATCAAAGCTCTGCCCAGTCCATTCTCCTGTGCATAACAGGTTCAGTAGCAGATGCTTAGGAAAAATAAGAAAGAAGTTACATATGCTACTTCCACGGATTATTTTAACCTATATCCAGTGACCTGGATCTGATGAATTTCCTGAACTGAAAGCCATGTGCCCATCACCATTTTTAATAGCTGTTTCTGGACCTTTCTTACACAAATTTGTACAACAACTCTTTGCATCTATTTACCCTTTTGGTTTTCAGAAGTTCTTGTGGCAATGAGTTACACAATTAAATTATGTTTATTAGCTTTGTTTTGATTACGAAACCGCTTCCAAATAGTTCAGTTGTGTTCCCCCTTGTTTCTGCTTTAGAAAAAAAATAGAGACTATCCATTCTTATCTCACCTTTGCCAAAACAGTCACAATTTTATTGATTTCTCTCATATCCCCCCTATTTTTTCTAAGATTAAGAATATAGCTCTTCATTTTTACTATGCCTTTGTAAGACAGGGGGGTCCTGCACACAACAGTCAGATCAAGAAGCATATCAAGGATCTTTTTACGCAACAGTCGAGTGATAATGCCTGAATCATCAGAAGCATAATATTCCTCTACCAAAAAGTCATTTTGATTCCTCTTAGTTCATCATTTACCAGTACGTCAGCTGCAAGCAAGCCAGTTCAGCACACACCCCAGTAGCTCTACAATTTCAACTGCAATTTATGTAATCCTGTTGAATACAGTTTGATTCCTGTCTCTGATATTAGTCTTATTCTACTGGAATATTTGTTTTAAACTTAGACCTGAGACAATTCTTTTAGCAAACCCTCCTGTAATGAGCTCCACGGCAAGCAAGCAAACCTTTCATTTTTTACTGTGTCATTAGATTTTGTGAACAAAAGGCGACTCCAAAAAGTATCTCCATTACTAGTCAGCTCCACAGATTTTTTTTTTTTAGGAGGATTCCTTCTCATCTTTAGTTTAGGAAGAAAATAAATTATATTTAAAAAAAAAAAAAAAAAAAAAAGTGGTATTTACCTTCCCCAAAAATATTGCATTGCAAGCTGCAAAAAGATGTTTTCTTACAGGTGGCATTTTGGGGAATATCTTATCTATGTCCTGTTGTGAAGTTTCCCTGTGTAACTTTTAAAGAAGCTTCTTGTGCCTGGAAAGCTTCTACCAAGCTTACTTCTTACTTACTTACTTCTTACTTTTCTTACTTCTTTCAAGTGCTCCTTTTCGTTTAGTTGCTTCAAGCAATGGTCATTTGTAGTGTTTACAAATTTAGTTTCTGCATCAAGTCCTGAGGTAAAACTCCTTCAGCTTCTACAGAAATGACTGGTGTCATTCATTTCACTTTTCTTCTCTCTTACTATTTCTGGTATTTCTTAGCACACCTGTGTCACCTTCTGACTAAAGTGGTCAGTCACACTGCTCTAACAGTGCTCTCTTTCAATGCAAGGAACAGTGTTTTTGTCCAGATAGTTTCTGTAATACCTTTTATTAAGTTCATCAGGCAACAGCCTTATTGTTCTTTACTTTATTTGACGGAAAGATTTTTCAAAATCGTATCTAAACCAGCACAACTGACTTCACCGTTCCTACATAATTTGCATCTTGCAATTACAGCGTTCATCCATTGTTTTAATTACGTCAGGTTATGGAACTCCCATCAGGCTGCATTCCCACTAAAAGCTGGGTCGTGTAATAGACTCAGGACATGATTTTTGAGAACTATAATTTATGCAGAAACATCTTTGCATGTGAAATTTATATGGGTACTAGCTCTTAGTCTCCCTGCTCAAATGGGACTCTAATTCTTGAAAATAGTTTCTTGATACCAGATTTCTTTTATTTCTTGTTCCTTACTACACCTTACCTATATTTTAATCAACTTTTGTCTTGCGTTTGACGTTTTTATTACTTCATCCCTGAAGAACAGGGATGATAGCAAATTATACACCATCCTGCTTCTACTAGTGTTCCATCCATCTTAAGAATAAAGACTCTTAAAAAAAACAACCAGGAAGTGCCTCCTTTTACACTTTAGTAATACAGACACTTTGTGACTTAAAGCTTTATTACAGCTCTGGTAAAGAATATAGAAAAGCCAAAATCTAACAGTTTCTAAGTCCAAGAAGGGTTGAGTCCAAATTCTGCACATTTCAGGATGGCAGTCTGGCTACTCACATTTTTTTTAATGAAATGAAGAGGTAGACTGTGGAATACAGAGCAAAATCCAGTGTTTCCCATTCTCCATTTTGTCTTGGGTCAAGCCTGATCTCTGGACTATCAGCCTGGGTCCCTTCTCCTTAACTGCTCTCTGGCTTCACAAATTTTGCATGCTTGGCCCCCCACTTGGCCCATTTCAAGAGATACCACTAATATAATTCCACTGTTGCTCAAGTGTCTTCAAGGAACATGGAAATAAGAGTTAGGACAGGCCTATCACCAGGCTTACCTAAGCAGCCAGATATGGATTTTGTGACTTGTTGCATAGGAGTTTAGGCACAGAACTCCACACAGATTTCTACCTTGTCTCCATATTTACTGACTTTGATGAGGTAAACACGTCAATGCCCAGGCTGCAAGGCACGTCCCTGTCACATCCATGCTGGAGAAATCCCAGATGTCTTCACAGCACAATAGCCACATTCATACTACATTTTACAAGAGTATCCTGTGGTATGAGCACTACATATTTGCACATCTCACCAACACAGGCACACATATCTCATTATTATAATTCCAGCTGTCTCGAGATGAATGGCCATGGCCAGCACAGTCCTGTGACTCCTCTTAACTTAATGTGCAGTCAGACTGCCTGCACCAGGCCAAAGACATCTTGCCTCAGGGCCACTCACATCAACCACAGGACAGCTGAGTGCTTATAACTTAACAGCTTCTTGTCATGTTGGGCAAGCTCTGGAGTAGAGTTGTGTGGGGTGCTACTTGTCATCACAACAAAATATTCACAATGACTCAGAACTACTTGGGAGCTGCACCTTTCCAGGAGTGTACCTGCATCTCCTGTCCAGACTGAGACTGCATGGCCAGGGCAGGGACTCAGTGAGGAGTGTCAGCAGGGCATGAGTCCACAGAGCCTCAAGACAGGTTAGTGAAAGGAGGAGCTGCCCAATGTGCTCCTGTACCTAGCACATAACTGCTTCACTCTCCAAAACCAATCACTCCTTATTTCATGTACATGATCCAAGGGGACCCTCACTTTCTACACCTTTCCTATGAGAGTGACAAGTACTGTAGAAGCAGTCAAAACACACCCAGAACTGTGGGTAGAGGATGGAAGAGTCATTCACACACAGGTCTGCAGTACAAGGGGTGAATGAAATGCTCAGTGGGATGCAAGAAGGCTGCTATTTCACCTGGCTCATGTGGTACTATAAGCAGGCACTTACAGCCAGACCCAGTGCTGATGAGATTACACAGGTTTCGCAGTTATCCTACATCTGGGCCTCTTTGGAAAATGCAAGTCTCAAAATATGGCCTTAAGCAAAGGCAGGTCAGGTGCACCAGACACCTAGGGATTAAGTCCTATATATGCAGCTACTATTAAAATCAGGTATACTGTATCTAGGCAGCAATGTCTAGTTAAGAAGTGATTTACTTCCAGGCAGAACTGCTAACTATAGTAGTGTCCAGTGATACTTCTTCCCTACAAAGCAAGCCAGTTTCTCCTGTAAATAATCAACAGTTTCTTCTTGTATTTACTTCTCCTGTCACCACCCACAGTGCCAGAAAAAAAAGAAGTAAATGATGAAGCACCGCTGGAAGATTGTCCCTGCCCTCACCCTTCTCCCCCCATTACCCACATGAATACACTTGTCAGCTGAGTACTTTCAGTGGAGTGCACTGACCTGAACAGACTCATTGCTGCTCCTCTGGACTGCTTATTATTCCATATACCTTAAAAGAGGAAAAAAGAAGTCATAAAACCTTATTTCAGTTGGATTCTACTTGAAATTCATCTTGAAAATACTGGTTATAGAGACGCACAGTATATATGGGCTGTCATCACCCAAGGAAAAGTGAATGCTCTTAGATTTTGTAGCTGCTTGAACAGCAAATTAGGCACTTTTTCCTGAGAATCTGACGTGAACTTAAAGACTATGGCTCTCTATAGAGCATGAGAGTGTGCAGAGGTTGAGAGGAGGGTCCAGAATTGCAAGTATCTTGAGCAGAACTGCCTAGTGCTAGACTACTGAGAAATGCTAACAAGAGGCCATGCTTAAACCCATTGCTCCCTCAAGAGCTCGTGACTGCAAAGATACACCTTTGCTCGCTTTGCAGACAGCATAGTTCTTCTCTTAAAAGGCAATTATGTCTTCTCTTAAAGCATTTAAACATTGGAAAGAAAAATAAAGCAAGGTACTTTGCATTAATAGTGACTGGATTAAAACCAAATCATTCACAAATGATATCCTCTAAGCATGTGGAGGAAAAGGAGGTTATCAGGACTGGTCAGCATGGATTTACCAAGGGGAAATCATGCTTGCCCACTTTGATAGCGTTATTCTCAGCAGAATTTGTGAGTGTACAGAAGAAAAAAAAAAAAAAAAAAAAAAAAAAACAACCCCAACAAAACAAAACACAAAAAGCCAACAACATTTACAACAGGGAGAAAATTTAAGAAAGAGTGACCATGAGAGATATTACAGATAACAGAGACATACTTCAAAATAGAAAAGAAATAGACAGATATATAATCGTGCCATTAAGGCATGGATGCCATCTGAATTGTTAATAGAAGTTGCTTCTTACCACAAGGTATTTATATTTCCTTAAAATAAAATAAAAAAAAAAACAAACCACCAAACCACACACACAAAACCCCAATCAAACATAACTATAAAATAAAATAAAATAAAAAATAAACCACACAACACCAGAACCAGTCACATATCAATGTTACATTACCTTTTTCAAGTCTGCTGGGGAAAATTGGGAACACAGTAAGGGCAACCCCAAAGGATGAAGAAATAGGCAAGAGACTGACAGCTTCTAAGACACTGTACAACAGAAGCTGTGTCTCAGGTTACTTCAAAGTATCTCTGAGCACTGACAAAACTGATTTTGCTGCCCTGAGTATGAGGAACCAGGCTGCTCTTGTCATAGAGATGGAATGGTGATGCCAAGGCCTTGGCCAAACTGTTTGTCTCTTTTCAGCTGCTTGAAGGCAGAGAAAATAACCACTCCTGTGGAAGGAACTACCATCACCTGCAAGCAAGCATCCCAAATACATCAAACCATTTAGAGAGGGCAAAGATGGCATCCTATGGCCCTGGGAAAAATACACAGGCCATGAGGTCAGCTGCCACTCAGAGGTCTGCTGCCCTATATACACCTGCCTACGTAGCCTATGGTCAGAACTAATACTATTTTGCTCTGAAAGACATACCTTATCTCTTATTTTCCTTCAGACTCTTTCTCTCCACATCAAAATACAAAACGCTGTACTGAAGGAAGAGACCGAGTTCTTTAACTTTGAAGGCTCAGGTTGTGAGGTTTTACTTCTCAATCAAGCTGGGAATAACATACTAAATACACATAGTGTTCAATCCCATGGTTCTCCCACAGAACAGTATGCAGATGAATTTCTTTGCACAGAACAAGTAACAAAAAATCTTCTCTACAGGAGGCAGATGTTTAAAGCAACACTCATTTATTACCCCTGACGGACTCGGACACCTTTCCAAACAGGTGAAGACACATCCTGTGTTCAGCCCATCACAGTTTTGCTTCCCAGCAACTGCTGCAGGGTGGTCATGAGGAGCTAAACTACCTCCTCTCTCTTCTGCTCCTTCTGCCC
>JAAGNO010006702.1:1782-28537 GCA_033439905.1 Ceryle rudis | reverse complement strand
TGTTCCCAGGATTTAGAGAAAAATAGATACTCTGTGATTAGACACCAGATCTATGGATCAGATTATGAATAGAATAGATATTGAAGTATTGGGTCATGATACACACGAAAAAAATGGATGTTAACACACAAGAGATGATGCACACAAGCACTCCAGCAGTTTCTAGAACAGAAAGTAACCCTTTACCATCTGGAAGGATTGAAATAGAAACTCATTCCCAGCTATCAAAATTTCGCCTGACATCAGTAGGGTAGGATTTCAGATTTTAGACTGTATTAACACCAGGACCAAACAAGAAATAAAAGTAAGCTGAGTCACAGAAAAGAGGAAAGCTGCTTCTCACCTTGTTCTCTTTTCTCACCAAATCTAGCAAAAGTCTTTCCTTGAAAAGCACGGACCAGCAAATGACAGTGACATGGGGAAGTCTGGAAAGACTGGCAGAGTGGCAACTATCAACAAAGTGATGCTATGTAGCTTTCAAAAACTGGGAAGTCTGGGATAGGGTCTGAAAAACGATGTCAGTGGCCACAGTCCCAGCATTGTTAAGTTACCACCATATCTGCTCTCCTGTGCTGCAGCAGTTCAATCCTTCAACTGAACTGAGGGTGTGAAGCCTGAATAAGGAAACCAAGGCAGCTTTAAAAATTCTTCAGAACAAAAAGTGATTTTGTGTGATTTGAGTGATTTAAGGTTTTTTAGGCAGACCATTTTAAAGCAATACAGGTGTCCTGGTGGAACTCAGTGCAGTAGCAGACAGTATGGAGTATGTTGGAATTTTAATGCTATGTTTTTTCCTTCCCATTTCAATCTTGAATTTAAGTGTTTATATAGTGCAGGTAAAATAATTTTGATTTTATGTAATTTTTTATATAAATCAGATGTTGGAAAGAAGATGAATACAAAAAGTCCAAGATGAACCATATTGAGACAAATGAGACTCTTTCCATAGACTTCAATGGAAACGGGTAAATGAGCAGCAGAACATGATGAATAATTTAAACCAGAACTCCTGGCAGACAGTACATATCCTCAGAACTGAGCCTGGGTGAATCAAGGCCTCTGCCTAGAAAAATAAGCTCCAGAGTAGTTGATATTAATCCTGGTTATTGGTTAAATTGCAAGCCTGGGAACAAGCAAGAAGCAGTCACGATCTTGGCACTGTCAATAGGGGCCGGTAGGAATGACAGGCTACACCCTTTACAGACAGTGTGGGGGTACAGAGGCAGGAGATATGGAGGTAGGAGGCACTCCATCACCATCTCCCCTCTGGTGGCACTTCTGAAAACAAGTAATGTTGGGGCAACCTCTAGCAATTCAGCCCCACAGAAGCACTTGGCCTCTTGTAGCTGCTGGAAAGCAAAGCCAGTAATACTGGAACACATTTCCAAGTTTCTTCTAGGTGCCCAAAGTCTGTCAGCATAAAGCACAAAACTATGTAATACAAACCAGCAAATCATCCCATGCACGCAGTGTTTTAACACTCTTATCTTCCCTTTCCAGAACATACAGGTGGTAGGAATCCCTACAGACACTGGATATCTGGATTTTGGCCTTCGTGGCTCACAACAACCAGAGGAGAACATTACAAGGCCTGTTTAAACCTAAACACTCTGCCCGTTGTTTGAGGAAATGGCCACTACAAGCATCTATATAAAAGGTGGGTTTTGGATTAGGAGCTACGTCAGATTTTATAAATGGAGTCAGCTAGGGGGAAAATAGTTAAAAGGACTTAAAATTCAGTAGAAGTTTTATATTTTTTCTCCAGAAAGAGTTTACAGGGCAGAAAAGAACAATTATAATCTGTTCACTAAAGAGATTATAATTTTTGAGATATCATTTCTTTTTTGAAACAGAAAGTTCAAATAGGAAATCGATGTTAAAAAAAATATACTCCAAGGAAAACTCCAGTAACATTACGTAAGGATATTTTGTCCCTGTAAACCTCTCCCGTCTTGAAAAAGGAAGTAGGAAAAGCAATTTTTGCTTGTATTTGATGGTGAGAGCTTGACATTAACAAAATACTGATTGGTTAGCAATTGGCCAACACGAATTGTTTTCATGGGCATTTCTTTCTTCCATGCTTAAATATCAGGCATGGTTTTCCTGTACATCAATCTGATTCATCATATCCCATGCAGCTTTATTTTTATTTCACTCTTTGGCTGGTTTTCCTATAAATACAGGGGTGGAAAAACAGTTTACCATGAAATATCTCATATTAACATTAGACAGGTAACACCAGATAAGGGGGAAAAAAAAAATAATCCAAACCTCATCAGACAACTACTCATAAAATGGATGATACTAACATATTCTTCTAGCAGTTTCTCCCCGAGGGACTTCCCACTCAGTAACAAACAAAAGTACTTCTATCATTTGAAAAAAACAGGAAATCATTATAAAACCAATTTGGTTGCCAGGGAAGCCTGACTACTCCGGTTTCTGAAACTAATTTAGATTTTATTATTTTGATCTCATGGATTCTCTTCATAAACACAAGACCCAGCTCAGAAAACAGGCCATATTTTATTTGAGAAATGCCTTTAACTCCAAGTATAATTGACAGTGATGTAGACACAAACCAACTGATTGCATAGGCGGTCTAAAGTTGTAATCCCTGATACAGATCATGTACAAGTTTACTTTTTCAAACACGGAAGGGAGAAGAGAAGGAGCATATGAGCCAAAACATAGGCGAGGAATGTGATGGGGAAGGGACGAAGTACTAACAAAAGACAGATACTCTGTTGATCTACCTCCAATGAGGTAGAAGTCCAGTTCTACCTCCAGTTGGCATGAAGTCACACCCAAGATCTTGAAGAGGGCCACTATGAGTTTGTAGGGTGTTAAGCTGGCTAACTAAATCAGCAGGAATCTATTCAATTTTTTTAATTGATAAATTTCCTGCTGGTTTAATCAGATAACAGCCCTGGCTAGCACACGGGAAGAGGCCAGCAGAGACAACCCCTTTCAGCACTGAGTTAGATCAGATCATTGTCAAAATCCTTCCATTCAGCTGCTGGAGGCGAATGGTAGGAATTACCTAAAAATCTCCTGTCAGCTCAAAACTGTCCATGAAGAACATACATGTATGTATAAAAACACATAAGCGCAGTCCATTTGACACACATTTCTGGATGCAGAGAGGTCTGTATTCCTGTTGTGGCATAGGCAGTGTGCCACTGCTTCCAGATCTCCCATTCCAGTGGAGCACCTAAGGTACTTAAAGCCCAGATTCACAACAGGAGCTTAGATCCAACAGAGCTACAGACATACTGCTTTTCTAACCATAACTAGGCACGTGTCTTAACAGAAAACCGGTAGATAGAAACACCAAAGGTAAGACTTGATCGACTGGATCCTAACTGCGGTTTTCCTCCTTACCTGTCTGTTCATATGGGGCAGGTAACTACTCAAAACAAGAAAAAAAAAAAACAAACCACAATAGTCAACTGTATGTTCCTGTTCCTAGTGAGATGCTGTAAGAAATTTTCCTGCAGGAGCAGAAAGGATTAAAAAATGCTTTTAAAACTGTAATTTTCCCCTTCTGCTTTCCTAGCTAAATTGGTAGCGGAGGAAGGATTAATGCACCAGTTGTGTACAATCCTACTTTTTCAGAAGATGCTTCAGCCAGTTTTGCTTGTTTATTTTACCCAGGGATATGTTTTTGTTGTTTTTCTTTTAAGCTAGGACCTTAACTCCTGGTATAAACTAAGCAGTAGCCCATGGCATTAATTCTACTGGAACCCAGCAAGGCAGAGAAGGGCACTGTCCACCCAGTTCCAAGCTGAAACCCTCATTACTTGGCACATACACTGGTATCTCACCAAGCTGACCTCAGAGAGGGGTATGATTTTTGCCCCTCGAACAGGCTTCCCAGCTGTGCCGTGGAAAAAGATCATCTACGAGCACACCCTACTTAAAGCTACAAGCAATCAAGATTTACTTTGTGTCAAAACACCACCACCCAGAATCACTTGGCAAAGAAGGGATGACAGGGGCTGTTGGTTTGAATTACAAAAGCATTTACCCACAGAGTGCGTCTCTGCTGGACAACAGCTCTTCACAGCAGCACCCAGCTCTACGCTAAAGCTGATTTTAAAAGCCTGCCTCTTACCTCCATGATTTACTTTCTTGCACAGGGTAAGAAGAGTCAATCTCCAGAGTGGTATCCACGGCAGAGCTCCTAGTTTACTATGTGTGCAGGGGAAAAGTCCTGGAAGCTGGCAGATTGTGCAGCCCCTGCTGTGCTGAGCAGGGCAGGAAGGGAGCCATGGCCAGGCAGGGAGCCCAGGGGTGTTCCTTTTCACTGGAAAGCAGAATCTATGTCTGGTAGCTCCATGACAACCTCTTTTTATTCCTGTCTATTCCTTACCATTGTTAATCTAAGAAGACTAAAAATCTTCAGATACAGTCATGTATCTCAGCTGTTACTCAGGGCTGATCCAAATTCTAAACTAATAATTCTATTTAGCCTAAATAGTTTTCCTTCTTTTTGATGTATGGTATTTTCTTGAAGTCTTATTAAAATACTTTTGTTCCCCAAAGAAAGATAAATATCCCCTATTATATCCTGCCTTTAGGTTCTTCCTAGCCAGTCCTGACAGCAAGACAAAAATCAGTAGCTGTTTAAAAGACTGTTAAGTGTTTGGAGGAGAGCACCTCAAACCATCTGACTCAAAAGGAGGTTGAAGTCCCTCAGCACCTTGTTAGTATAAGTGTTTTGTGGAAACAAAATTCCTTCAGAATGTGTAACTTCCCATTAATTTCTTTTCCAACCAAGGTCAGTAATGGAATAATTAATTGTCTACTTATATCTAACCTTCTGCATAACCAAAGCCAATCATCATTTGACAGAAAAGATAGAGATGATCTCTTGAAGGTAGAGATTCACTTAAACAAAGGCAAGCGTTACCACATGAAAGAAAGAGTATCATTAGGATACAGTCACAGCATTCTACATATGACTCTAGCTTCTCATTTTACTGCGATTGATGAAGAACTTCTACAATATCTACAGTCTTCATCCAGTTTCAATCCATGGGTGAGACTTAGGAAGTTGTTCAGATGTTTATTTTTTAGGTAGAACTTTCACGATTTCTTTGTGACTTTCAGAAAAGAGTGTACAATCAAAAGTTTATCTTTTGTATTTATAAAAATGGTAAGATTGAAGCAGATACATTATTATTTATCTGCTCTGTTGAGAGAATGTACACACAAGAACCACCAGCAGAGGCATAGGATTTGGTAGTATTTAAGAAACAGCAGCAGCGTCCTCTGGCCCAAACCCACGTGCTGTTTGAGGTGAAAGGAGAGACTGCTGTACACATGCTCTTAAGCACTGCTCTAAATTTGAAAGAGTATTCTCTACCTATTAAAATTCCATAATAATCATCAGCTTTCCCAAAAGCAAAAGAAAACCTGCTAGCGTACGTGAGGCGCTCCACACTGCACATAACTTCCAGTCTCTTTTCATTTTGTCTCGCCAAAAGCAAAGAGGGAAGCTTTGCAGTATGCTCTTAACAAACGATTTGGGTTGAATGAACTTCAAGGTCTAGAACCTCTCAAAAAACATCAATAAAATCATTAAAACAATAAGAATGCCACTACCTTGTCAACAGCTAGTTACACCAAAAAGCCTACTATGGAAATTCTTACAGTGTGCGAAGTCTACACAATCACACACGTAATTCAGCCAGGAGGGAAAGGCAAATCTGTATAGGGGGATATCCCTTGTTAAGTGCAGCTAGGTTCTGCGAGTTTTAAAGATGGTTACAAAAATAAATAAATGAAAAGTAATATACCTAAAAGTGTAGTATCGTGTGAAAAAAACCCAACTCTTTTTATATCAGTACTATCTCCCGTTATTTGGCCGATGACTTCCGTTTGTTATCTTTTTGGTTTGGCTAGTAGATTTTATGCCTGGCCACCCAGAAAAAAAACCTCTTCCCCCTTTAATAGTCAAAAAATGGAAGCTTAGTGGGAAAGAATATTCTGGTTTCACCTCTCCAATTAGAATGTCAATCCACATTCTTGAGTTTCCACATAATAAAGACTTTTATTTATATAAAAGCAATGAGATGCAAAACAACTTTACAACTCCTACAAAAGTGAAGTATAAGCAAAAATATCAATTATGACTTGTACTCATAACTTTACAAAAGCATTCATCAGTTACGTTGACTGCGTAACTGCAGTTATAACAACCTCTTGCAAATATATGAAGCCCGCTACATGTTGTCATGTTTTACTTTGCCATCAGCATAAATCCGTGTGACCCGTTACCTTCTTTCTAAAGGTACCTTCTAAAGCAACACTAGAGTACAGATACCGACAGAAAAGACAGATGTGTTAAAAATATTAACAATACGTTTCAAAATTATTAGAAAGACACGTTATTTACTGTGTTATTCCTTGGCTCCTACTGCTGTAACTATATTGCTTTTTATAAACAGAAAAGCTTTTAACTCTTAATTCAAACAGTTGATTTACTGTATTGGATGGGATTGTATTGGCTGCAATTGCAGAATCCAAACTACTGAGCCATCTGCACCACAACTGCTTTCCAGGCTTTGTCTTTGTCAAAATCCTTTAAGGTATTATTGGAAACCTAAAAGTAAACAAATTTCAGACAAATGGAAACATGAAATGATCTTTTGTTGAAAAAATGAAGTTCAAGCAAGTAAGTTTCTGAGAGAAGATAGAATGTAAGCCTCAATAGTCAGAGCTATGAGACATTCCATACATTGTAAATTGTATAGTTTTGTATATCATACAGTATGCATTTATGATATAAGCAGTAATAGTGTAAATCGTATAACACGGGAGAATTTTGTGTCAAAGAAACTTGTCCAAATTCCTATTTTAAACATGGTACTTAGGACGCTTTTTAGGATTACTGCCAAAATGTGACTGAAAGCCCTAGCACCTAAATCTCTAAACCCAACGCCAGAAGGAGCCCCCAACAGTGCAACCAAAGCAACATTTATCTACATACGTGCAAGCAAAATAATGTCTTGCCTAAGAACACAGACTTCTGAAAAGCCAAAAGAACCTACACCTTCACCTGTAGCATTATTCATGTGTTTAACAACTGAAAAATAAGCAAAAAGGTGTTGCTTTCCTGGATAAAATGCTCCTTTTAGCATTTACTCACACCCAATTTCTCAGTAACTCACAAACTAGGAATACTTAGGGAAATAATCCCCAGAGCAGATCTGTTTAGCCATGCCATGACCTACACTCCAAAATGTGACTTGCAGCAGCGGAACTGCCACTGGGCTTAGCGCCTCCCATTCGAAGTTTAAGGAACTTAAGAGAACTAACTTGGCTGGTAAATTCACGCCCCCACAGTTGGAAAAGTACAACTCTATGGAGTACTCTTATTCCACAGCCCAAAACTCTCCTCACACTGAAAGGGTCCGTTCCTTTCTCACTAGATGGCTGTCTCAGTAGCAGAACCTGGTTACGCGAGGCCCATCATCTCTTCTATTACTCCATTCTGACGTATAAATAGCTATTATAGATCTGCATCCTATGAAGTAGGACTGCCATTTTATCTCAGTACATCGAGATGGTATCTCAGTACACTGATGCCTCGTTTGTAATTGGGAGCCCGTACTACAAGGAAGAACAAAAGGGGGCTTTAACCTTACGACTGTTTTTTCTGTTAACAGGACTTGTCACAGATGTACAGATCTTGCATCTGTCATGCTCCGTTATCATTTAACCAGCAAAATATTATCTCTTTATTACAAAAATTCACCAGTACATTAACATCTTCACAGTTTTACAGAGCAGATTTTGTGATCTTAATTAACACAAAGCATTAAAAACAAAAATTGTCTTAAATACAGAACTGTAAATTCATAATGGGTATAAATACATACCTCTGTTGTTCTGTATTCCTGTTTTTTAACCTGTGATGCTGTCCACGACAAATCATGTAGTTTCATTTTTGTCTTGTAATTTACACACTGTATTACAGTTCCAATAGTTAGGCACGCCTGAATCAGCAGCATCAACATCAGAAGCAACAAGAGTACATCGTAAGATTGCTGAAAATAGAGACATGAATCTGCTGTTAACTACTTGAAAAAAATATTTTTCTGCCGTTCCCACCCCTGTATTCTTGAGATTTGTATCTAGATTTCACTTTTAACTCAAATTATCATTTACAGTTTATTGCGGCATGAAGTTTCACCTCAAATTTGAGTGCCTGAGTTTGCTCAAAGTAGAACAGATTGAAAATTTTAAACAAAATGTTAATTTGCCAGATGATCTTTTCCTCTAGAAATAGAGGAAAATTGAGGAAACCATCTTCAAAAATATAGAGGCTCACTTCTGGATTTGACCTGAGCAATGTCATAGCTATGCCTGGGCCTGGCCCTGTGCCTTGCTGGCTCTGACCTTGCCCTGCTGACCTGAATTCCTGTCTGACCTTGGATCAGCCTCTCTGCTATAGCCTTCTCTGGCAATCACTGAACTATTGGCTGAACCTGGTTACCATGGCCAGACCTGCCTCGGTTTACTTTTTTTGGGTACTGTAGGACTGCACTCTTTGCCAATGAGGTCACTGTCCTTGTGTGCCTTGATGTCACCTGCTGCTCCACTGTTCACTCTCCTTTGCAGAGCGGCTCGCTCTTGCTGAATCCAGACACAAAGCCACATAAGGACCTAGGAAACGCTTTGCAGGGTCACACCAACTGCCTCTCAGTCTAGTCTTCTGTCTCCAACAGAATCTACTAAAAGAGAATGTGTGGGCTGTGGCCACTTCCTGAGGTCCAGCGACACACTGTATCAGAATAAGATCACACACTCAAAAGCTGCATTTCCAGACCCTAAGGTGTCTGTTTAATAAACATTTTCCCCTCTCTTCTTTTAAAATTACAAAACTACTTAAGGACTAGTGGGTACTAACAGTCAAGACTCTTATGAACACTATTTCAATCCCCATACATGGTTCTTCAAACATCATCACAGATCACTAAACGCTTTGACAGTAAGGCCCTAGAAAGCTCTTCTGCAATGCACTGGTTACACTTCATATTGAAATGCTTTAAGATTTGCACATCTTTTTTCTTCTCTGCCCCAGGCCAGGCTTTGAATCCAAGTGTTGTTACAATCCCAGTGTTGTTAAACATCCTAAGAAACAGAAATATGTATGCTTCAAGTAAAGCTAGAATCTTTAATTTATATACAATGAATTTAGTAAAACATGAAGAATTCCAGCATATTATGTATTATTTTGACTGATTCTTTAGAATATCTCATTTTTTTTTTAGTAGCAATAGACTTAACATACTTTCAATCATACTATTAGTTAAAACAGAGTTTTCAAATAACTTCTGTAACCTGTTATTCAATCTTTATAATGCAGTACCTTGTCTCCTTATACTTCCTAATTCATTCTTGTGTTTCTAATGTTAATAGATGTTAATTTTTCAATAGCATAACCATACATACTTTAACAGCAGGTGGATAATTTTTAAAGATGTCAACAACTTGCATGATACTGAAGGATAAGTAGGCAGAAGCGGTGAACAACAATGGAGAGGTAACACTGCTAATGGCAATCAGGACTTCCACCTAAAAAACCCAACAATAAATGTTAAATAAGCTAAAAAAAAAGAAAGGGTAACACTTTGGTTTGTGAGCTGTATCAACCTTGAAGCAAGCATGCATAACAAAAGTGTGTAAAAGGGTACAAGATAACACGCATGAGACAAATATTAAGAGCCATGCACGTTGCATGGGGATACGGAAACAAGCTTTGCATCCATTCAGTTTATAGCCCAAACACTGTTGTTCTGCAATTCATTTTCCATTTAATAAGGATGATGGGGGGTTCGTTTGATTTTAGAAGTGCCTTCCATATGCAGATAAGAGGAAGCAATTTCCAGTTCAGAAACCCAGTGTAGAAGTGTCATTTATTCTTCAATTTGTAGGAAATAATGAGAAGTAACAGCAGATATCGCAGACTTACAATCTAAAATAATTATGCAAATAAATTTGAGTGCTTCGAGGCAAATTCATTGCCATACAATAGCAGCTGAGTGTTCATTCAAATATCATTCCTACAGGATCAAATTCTGACTTCAGCTATGGTTATGCATCATTATTGACTTAAATATGGTTGCACGACTGTAACTCCAATGTTTTAAGGAGGCTTAACTGCATATCTGGGACAGCCAAGGAATAAATGCACTCTACTGAATATTCTCAGTCCTCGTTGCTAGTCGTGCAGATGAGGAATTTGTTTAAAATAGGTTCTAGGTCCAGGGCAGCCTATACCCCTAATTTTCTTCCTTTCAGAAACCACAGCTCATAATGAAAGAACATGATGGAAAGGACCTCAGCTCAGGAGTATGAAAGCAGTTCTGGATGTACCATATGAGTTATTTTCCTATAGTAATATCCATTCCCAAGGAACTACTACCAAAAACAACCCAGGAAACAGTCCTTTGAATTCTTTTCTAGAATTGATGGAATTAAGTCCCCAAAACACCTACTGGATTTCTTTTTAGGAATATCAGCTTACAGTCGTGCCACATCTTTCCGTCACTTTTTGTAGAAGTAACTAAAAACAACTGTGCAAATTTGAGTAGTGCCTGCTATCCCAGGCAGGCTTTCCTAACATTATTCCACTCCAATGACAAAATCCAAGAATTTTACACACTTACCAGACATTTACTTGGATATTCAGCAGCTACATGACTTGCAATAGCACTTGGAAAACACTAAACAAAAAAAGCATAATAAAATAAATATTTATCTACCTGAAAATTACCAAAATTACAATCCCGTTACACTGATTCCCACTAGTCAGAGAGCACAGCCTGAAGTTCTTGGAAAGGTAAAACTGTATAGACTTATTATGACAGTAGTAGGGATCAATTAGTCAAATGGAGATAAAACTAATCTTCAGTTGTGTTGCATTTAAGGAATATAATGCATTAAACCTGCATATACTGAAATATGATTATCCTCAAAACTTGGCATTCTACATACAAAACTAATGAACCCTACTAGAGCTTTGGGAATTTGAGTGCTGAAAAACTTGTTTATGATCTTTTTCCACTTCATGGTGAGGGATTTTTCCAGACATAGGAGCCATCTATAAACCTAATGTTTATTGTCTTCTTTCTCAGCTGGTTCGATCTGTGGCAAGCAGGGTAGCGCAGCATCCTTTATGAAAACACTGCTCCAAGGTACAGGCTGTTATGAGTGACAAGGGTTACCAATCACAGTCTCAGGCTTTTAAGACAATTAAGGCTGACAGGCTAAAGATGATGCTCTAAGGATTCTAACATGCTGAAATTAAACTCAACATAATTTTGTTTTCAGCTTGAAACATTCTAAAGATTAGGGCTTACTTGACAAAACACTTCACTTCTAATACTCTTGTTTTATTACTCATTTCTATTTTGTAATGTATCAGAACATTTTGTAAGAACCACAGTATTGTAAATCAAAATAGAGCAATATATTTCATAATGTATTAAGTATATCGAAGCACTGACTAATTTGCTAAGCAACAGTTGCCAATTAGTATTAGGGCCAAATAAATACTCCAGAAGGGAAGGAGGAGGTGGAAATAAATCAGAAACATTATTTTGAGAGAGTACCTTCATTTTCCACTACTTACAGCAACTAAGATCCAAAAGAATGTTACTGAAAGATATGGACCTGAGACTAGAACATCCATATTCAAAGCAATTATTCCACCAAATACTGATGAAATTCCAATAATCACCTCAATTACCTAAAGCAAGGAAGAGAACATAAATTATTAACGGTGCGTTTGAACAGCAGATTCCCTATTCCTATAGAAAGGAACTCACTGGAAAACAAACCAAAAAAAAAGCATTTATTCTATTAGCTAAGCATGAAATCAGTATTTTTTCGGATCTGAAATGTGGCAAAACTCCAGCTGGCTTAAGTGAAAACAAGATCTGCTTCATTATACATATTTCTGCTCTCATTTATTAGCTCCACTGAACTGAAGAGTTCAGTTTCCACTATCTCTCCTTAAGTCATCAGTCTCCTTCCTATTATACATGGCAGCTATCATTTATCTTGCAATATTCTAAAAGGAAACATTTTAAGATATATCTCTCATTCCTGTCTTTATTCTTTCAGCTCTTACCCACACTGATCTCTTTGTGGCTTTAAAGAAGCTTATTCTTAGTCCTCGTTGCTAGTCGTGCAGATGAGGAATTTGTTTAAAATAGGTCCAGGGCAGCCTGTACCCCTAATTTTCTTCTTTCAGAAACCACAGCTCATAATGAAAGCTCATAATCACTTTGAAAGATGACAGAACAAATCAATTTAATGAAAGAAAATGCTTTTCTTACTGAGTATGACTTGAGAATTCGAGTAGGAAAGCTGACATTGCTCAGAACGACGGTACTGTCGTACGCAGTATTCTAAGAGAGGGAAATAAAAAATCAGGAGCAAAAAAAATACACACAGCAATACAGTTCTTTCTAATATCCTGTACAACCTGTTACAGATCCTAAGAGTGGTGTGCAATGTCTGGTTGGCCCAGCAGAGCTGACAGTGACACACCAGAGTGTTCACCTGTGTCAGACTGCATCAGTCACGTTACAAATGAGGTAGTCCCAGATTAGCTATTTCACAACCACCATTCAACAGTGAAATATGGTCATCTTCTCTCCACTTTCCACCTTCAAAAGAAATACTTTTTTCCCGAGCCTTCAGATTTTACTGATGTGGATAAACAGTAACTGAGGACAGTACACTACACAAGTTCACCTAGCAAGCAATACTTCCACTGGAACACGAAATGGCACAGCACATTTGCTTCATTATTGCCTAAAAGAAGTAGAAAAATGAGGGTGGGATTTGGGAGAGCACTTGAACTTGCAGTTAAAGAAAATTTTATCTATAGTCCCAAATATTGAAGCCAATATTCATTATCCAGGTACCAACAAATAGGCACACACAACAAATACTTTCTCCATCTCAGGAGATCGAGAAGTATGCATCCTTGCACAAATACAAGTCACTGTATTCTAATGTACCATAGAATCATTAGGGTTGGAAAAGACCTCCAGGATCAAGTCCAACCTTCATCCTAACATCTCTCTGTCCGTTAGCCCATAGCCTCAAGTGCTACACCCACTTGTTTTTTAAACCCCTCCAGGGATGGTGACTCCAATACCCCCCTGGGCAGCCTGTTCCAGTGCCCAACCACTCTCTCGGTGAAGAATTTCTTCCTAATCTCCAATCTAAACCTCCCCTGATGCAACTTGAGGCCATTTCCTCTCGTTTTATCATTAGTAATTTGGGAGAAGAGACCAACACATGATACATCATTCAGTTTTGTTCTATAAAACAGAAATAAAACATGTGCCATGCCTGTGCATAAGATACTCAAACAACTCTGTGCTGTACAATTGCAACAGGTCCTTTTGCAGAGGGCCCATTGCACTCTTAGCGATAGCAAAGGCTGTTGTTGTTCAGTAGGGTACTTTTACTTACTGTTGAAATCTAGTTTTAATGTGCAATAGGAAGTTATATACTGGAGTCGCCAGTAACTTGTCAACATTTGTAATACAGGAAAAAATGAGGGGGTTTTAAATAAATAGAAAAAAAAAAAAAAAAAAGGAGACATTTTTAATCTTTAAGGGTACCTACTTTCTTTCTTGTACAGCAGTCTTCAGTAGACCTAGCTGAAATGATCACAGTAGTTGCCATGAAGATTTCCAGCAGAATAAGTAGAATCAAGTTGAAATTGATCTGTCATTAAAATCCCAGACATAAATGAGTTACATCTTCCGTATCAAAAATAAAGGACGGGGTGGGATCTAGCAGATCCATCAGGTTGTCTATTTTCTGTGACATTTAGACATACCTATTAA
The DNA here is from genome assembly GCA_033439905.1 of Ceryle rudis. Classification (NCBI taxonomy): domain Eukaryota; kingdom Metazoa; phylum Chordata; class Aves; order Coraciiformes; family Cerylidae; genus Ceryle; species Ceryle rudis. The sequence goes on along the minus strand of JAAGNO010006702.1, from coordinate 14,651 downwards.
TTAGATACATTGTTAACCATTTTTTTTTTGGTTCTTAATTTCTAGGACAACACTTAGCTGTCTACATAATATTCAGAATGCCTAACCTACGAAAGAAGCATTTCTTTCATTTATGGGAATATGCTGGCTGAAGATTTTATCGCTGTCTTCCAGAAGAGCACTTAATAACAAGGGGTTATGTTTGCATTTTGCAGGACCTTCCATGTGAAACCAGAACACGGCAGCAAACCCTAGAAGATTCACAGGAACGGGCAGAAGACAAACAGCAAGCCTGACTAGCCCAGAACTGGGCCAAGAATCCTGGCTCCGTGCTATACCTAGTGCTAGTAGAAGATGGATGAACACACATTGGGGTTTCCTGGCTCTTGCAGGTTTCACAGACTACGTTACTGTGCAAAAACATGGATGCTGCCATTCCTCTGGCTACCGCTCCTCTTCGAGAGACAGATGAATTAATGTAATACTTAACTTGGCTCTTTGGTTCCTTATTACCTCATGAAAAGGGGAAGATACCTGCTCTACATGGGCTGAATAATTTTCTAGAGGCACGTGAGTTAGGCAGAGCGGATCTCCCTCTCTTGTCTTCAAAAGCACCATGTTTTTCCACAGGCAGCCCAAGAAAACATCTGGTGGTTAGGTCAGACCACCGGGCAAAGTACCAGATGTTTAGGGAGAACTTACTCCATTCAGAACCTATACAATTACAGCAAACCATTATTCAAGAACTTTGAACAGAATTAACATTGTTCCTTCACGTCAGACCTGCTTTGTAAATGATAAAATCCCAGGTTTTCTCTGACATAAATCTTGCAGCATATTTTTTTTTAAAAAAAGGTCATTAAGTAGCAGATTTGAGAGGCTTTTTTGAGCACTGAATTTCAGCCTTCTCAGGAAATAATTGGAACTATGTGCCTTGCAGTACAAAACAGACTGTATACAGTTGTACTAGAGCCACAACCAGCAATAAATTTCATAGTGGTAAGCTTCTGGGGAAAGTGCTATCATGAAAAATAAAGACGTTATTTGGCAAAAGAAGAGGCATAAAAACATGTGGCCTGCAGAACAAGTTAATCCAGCCTGTAAATCCCCGTGATCTGGACGTATTTTGACACGCAGGGCTGGTACTGACGTGGGCTGGGAAGGTTACACTACACAGTGAAGTGCCAACTAGACCTAAAAGTTTTGAGTTCAGAAGCACTGGAACTCCACTGATGGACCAGCTCCTTTGGTGCTACGTGTAAGACCTAAGTAACAGAAATTGAAAGAGTAAGAGCAAGTAAGTAAGATTTTTATTTTTTTTTTTAATTAAATGTTATCTTCCCATTATGTTTTTTCTGATAAGACATCTCTATAGTACCTGATAGAGCCTTCCACTTATAAAATCAGTTCAATAACCCTAGACCAAAGTAAAAGTATCTCATCTCTGGTTTTGGAGTTTAGGTGGCTTTGTTGGTTTTATTTCTTAAACACAAATACAGCTCAAGGTAGAACTTAGCACCTTTTGATACCATTTGTAACAATGGGAAATTCAATCTTAGATTTCTAAACGCTAAAGAAAATTCTCTCTACAGCTACCCCTGCACATAAAATCTATCACCAGATGTAGAGAGCCAAGTAAGCTGTGTCCCTAATCCTCTTCCATGACTAAGGAGAGTGCAAGTGCAGCTGGGGAGAAAGTGGCAGATTACCACAACCTTAATCTAATTTGCTCTGAACCTGAACCAGGTATTAAGAATATGGTTCATTGAAATTGTATGAAAGGGTTGAAGTAATTTCAAGATTCAATAACTTAAACTTCAATACAGTTCCTTAAATGCATACTTTTAATATATGATATCCTACAGATGTTTCAAAGACATCTGCACAGGTCTGACAAATAACAGAGGAACTAATGGACACTGATGCCTTCTTGGACCAGTGGCTGGAGCACAGCAGGACAAGCCAGCACATAGCTAATGGAGATGCACGCTTACGGTTAGGAAACCAAATCGAACACCTAAGCTCCAGTATCTGTGTGCACTCACCTGGCCTACATTACCACTGCTGTCAGTGGAGACTTAGTTGAAACAGGCAAGATAGAACTCCAAAAGCTACTGGGCCAACTGGTTGTTACCGGTGGCATCCATAATTGAATGGCTGCTGGTGCCACTTGAAATACTCAAGCATATTGAACATGCCTGCAGGAATGGGATGTATGACACAGGACTGATGGGACACTCTCACCCATCCAGAGGAGAAGCAGCACTCAGGCAGAATATTTCACAGCACTTTTAAAATAAGAGATGTCTAAGTTCAGGCCACAGAATCCTGCCTCAGCCGTCTAAGGCAAATATGATCACATTGCAGGGTCCCAGTGAGCGGATCATCTCAGCTATAAAGAAGGTACAAACACTCAGCTCGCAAGGAGACAATAAATCCATGGACACAGTTTGGAGTCAATTTGAATCCTGTTCAAGATTTTAATGTTTTGAGTTGAGTGGCCAGCATGCATGAGGTTCCGCTCACTTTTGTCCATCAGGCTTCTTAGCGCAAGCTAGCCGGGAAGGAACACAGTGGCAGCAGTGGCAGTTTGAACCTTTTACACAACGCGTCCTTCGCGTTGGAAGTCTACTAACTACACAACTGCGCCAGACTGGTGTCACACAGCCAGTCTAGGACATGGCTTGTATCTTGCACTCCAATTATCTACCTAATTTTGTAGGGTTATCCATGAAGACAAGTAACACCAATGAAGAATTACCCAGGTCCTTTATAAAGGAGCTGAGGGTTTAAATGTGAATTGTCTTAATTGGAAAAACTTATCCTTTTTATGAGCCTCACTGTTTGCATACTACAGGCAGCGATTTCACATCAGACCTAGTAATATTTTCTTGTGCAGTTTCCCATGGGTAGGGAAAATAAATAATATGATGAAAGAATAGTTAAAGAGACGGCATTCTACATTTTCTTTGTACTACGTGAGTAATAGAAAACAGCTGGCAGCGAGCTGCTCAACAGTGAGACTGTCTCACTGAAACAGTGTCCTTCGAAGAGGACAGCAAGCTGGTACCATGAATAACTCTTAAAACAGAAAGCACTTCAGAGCCAGTTTTGCACACACAGTTATCCTGACTCATTTGTATTCAGTGATCCATAACATAGTAAGGGCATGCAAGAGGCAAGTGAAAAGAATTAAAACCACGTAACCAAGGATGTATTGTGGATATTATTGTATGTAACTAACATTTGGCAAAATGAGAATCTGCCTTTTACAGATACAGTGTTTGTCACTTACATTTTTCCAGTCTTATATAATCTCTTTTTTTTTTTTAATGTTTTGACCTGCCTTGAAAATACTATTGTTATATTTAATACTAGCAAATGCAAATTTTTATGCAGCCTAAAAACTACTCACTTCAAAAGTATGCAACTAAATTTAAGCTATTAGACATAGGGCCAGCTCAAAGCGTTTCAAGAGCATAAGCAAAATTGATTTTGTCACATTGGAACTCATAACAAAATAACTATTTATTGTGGTGGCAAAATGAGTCCCTCGGGACCACCTTTCCTGGGCAGACACAGCCATGCACTGTCCTGACAGCACTGTGATCCCATCTACCAGGGGAAGGGAATGCGAAGGGTCTGGTAGTCTCCAGTCACACTCTTCTGCTCTTTTCTTTCCGAATGCTTGAACCAGTTTCTACTATTTGAACTCTCTATCAAGTAAGGAAGGGAAAAGGCAGTACCCCCATGTCTTGCACAAAACTCATTCAGGCCCAACAGCCTAAGACACTTGAGAGAGGAAATGCACAAGGGAACTGCTACACTAGCAGTACACTAGTGTGCTGAGAACTGGCTGGTGTAAACTGTCCTGAGATACACGCAGACCCAGGGGACCATGACCTTGTCCCCTCAAACACAGGGCAGAACTCCCCACATCTAAAGTGAATTCAAATGAATTCAAACGATCTGACTGTGCAGAGTGCTAAATCTCCACAGCTCTGATTGACTGCAGTAAACCAGCCCTCTGAAAATAGAGCCAGATGCACAGAAATGGGAAGACAGACTTAGTTATCTAATTTAAAAAAGCAGGTTTGTAAGTATTGGCCTAATATACTGCGCTTGCCAAAAGGAAGTAAACACAATGAATTTAAAAGTTCAACATCAGTGAAATCTGGAGCTAACCAGATGTTAATAAAATAGCATTGATAACTCCAAAGCAAACTTTATATCTGCACCATTTTTCTATTAGAAAAATCTTTTGTTACAAACAGTAATCCAGATCTGCTATATTATTTCAGGGAGCCATTATTACTGCTGAGCTCTTATTATCACAACATCTGATATGATAGTGGGAGAAGAACTAGCAGTAGCACGTGAAAGCAGTCACAGAATCACACAGAATTTCTGAGGCTGGAATAGACCTCCAAGATCATTAAGTCCAGTCATTAACCTTCGTATCAAATGTATGACATAGTTGTATTGAATACATTCATCAGCAGTAATGATAATAGCTATTGCTGTGTTATTTCACAGAATTACAGAATGGCAGAGGTTGGAAGGCACCTCTGGAGATCATCGAGTCCAACCCCCCTGCCAGAGCAGGTTCACCTAGGGCAGGTTGCACAGGAACAGATCCAGGCAGGTTTTGAGTATCATCAGAGAAGGAGACTCCAAAACCTCTCCAGGCAGCCTGTTCCAGTGCTCCATTACCTCCAAAGCAAAGTTTTTCCTTATGTGACTCAAACCCAGTGATCTTTTTCCCAGCATGAAGCATATGTGCCTCAAACGATGTAACCACCTCATTGTCTTTCTTCACAATGTACAAGGAAAATGTTCATCAAAGGTTTCTTTCCTGGTGGCCTCACAAGCAAAACTATTAATTAAAGAAAACCTAGGAAAGGATTACACTTAAGCTGATGGTGAAATCTCCCAGAAGTAGCACTGTTTGTGACTCCTTCTCATTTTAGTACACTTCAACTCCAAAACTGGCTAATATACAGGTGAGCTACTAATTTCTTTCCAAATGTCCCTTCTGACTCTTCTCTTTCAAAACAAAAAACAAACAACAAACCAACAAAATGTGCTGAAGTCAACAGAAATAGTCAGTTGATCAAACTGGATCACATTTGAAGTTCTAACTCATGTCTTTGAACTCTGAATACAAGAAGACAGGAAAGTCATTTCCATATTAATCTCCTCTAAGTGAGCTGTACCCTACATCTTTTATCCATATAAGTTTGCATCTCCAATGTCAATCTTCCAGTCTTGTGTTACACAGGAAAGTTCCTGCTAGATGATCTCTTCTTACAGGTCAAATAGGAATACTGAGGTATTGACAACATCATTACATGTGATCTCCACCCACCGCACACCCCACAGCCCCCTTTTTAACAAAGACAAATGTAGCATCAGTTAGTAATTGTTTTAGTAACTTACATTTATGGCTGATGGATTGAGGACAAGTTTGCATCCAAACCAAACTAAACACGTTGTTGTAACAGCAAATGTAGAGACAAACAGAATCTGAAAATTTGGTATCTGAAAAACAATTTCAGAATGAGTTTCTCTCTCATTTTAACAACAGGGGGGAAAAAAAGCGTGTAATTGCCAATAACATCTTATACTTACCACATTAATTTTATTCCTTGCTATAGCAAAGCTCACAACTGCTGAAGGAATACACTAGGAAAATTAAAAGAGAAGACTAGTGGGATATTCTGCACAAATATTTTTTAATTTTTTTTTTTATACATGTATGTTACTTGGTCTGAATTCATATTTCAGTTAACTTAGACAAAGAGAAGATCAGAAACGCTGAGGAAAGTCTGTCGTGCTCATCTGAGCTCATTAATTACAATCAGTATCTGAGGATTACAAGAGGTTTAAATATGCCTTCCATATCCCTCAGTTTTGAGCAGCTACCCAGCAGCACAATCTGATGAGTGAAGGAAAGAAAGAGTCTTTCATGAGGCATTTCATGCCTTTGTTAGTTTAAATTAACTCTAGAAGGCCTGAGATCCTTGAGCAGGAAAAGGAAAACACTGCTACTCCCAAACTGGGCCTCCACATTCTTTCAAAGACAAAGTCATGGTTGTGTAAACTAAAATGTGGCTACTCTCAACACAGTTCTGAAGAAATGTGTAAAAACTGATCTGTTGAGTCACATTACACCCTAAGACTTGTGCCCGAGAGCTCCACTGTGTTCACTAGGAACTGTGTTTCTTAAGTGGAGAGCTAAATGAAAAAATCATGCACAAGCGAGAGGTTTCACAAAGTAATTTCTCTATCTCTTAGCTCTTCCCCACTACAACATATATGGTACCATTACAGATCCAGCTCTATTTTACACAAATACATAATGCTACAACATAATAATAAGCAAAAGAAAAATATACGTAACTAAAATTATTTACAATGGGGTTTTTTTATGTTAAATAATGAATCAGTTAATAAATGCAGCGTTTCTTTTCACACATCTGAACACCAATGGCTTAACAATGGAACCACTATAACTAGATTAATAATGACATTTAAAATTCCTGGCTGCACTTCCTTAACACCTAAATGACCTGTATTTAACATAATTAAAACATCCTTTTATGTCCTGAACACCCTAGAGTCTCTCAAACACTACACGACTGTGTTTAGGCAACTGAATCCTACTATTGCTCGAGATGATTAAAAAAGTCTAGAAAGCAATTCAGCTCATGCTAAACTAGACACTTGGTGGTCAGTTGGCTGTAGAGCTCACTGGGTTTTTCCAACTATACTGACTCCATGATCTATAGTAAGCTGTAACACCTCGCTCACGTACAGACAGCCAAACCATCCAAACCCAGGGTGGTAACCTTCTGCATTTACCCAATCTTTGCAAATTCTCAATTAATTCAAAGTTCAAAGAGACAGGATTTGGGGCAGAAAGAGAGACCCCTCAGTAACAACACTAATGTTGCAGTAACACATCAGTGAAGATATTCACTTCAAGAACTGCTCCAATTCTATTTTAACACCTCTACATAAGAAAGATAAGTGGCAACTCATGCAGAGTGACTCCTGGGACTTGTTTGTTTAAAGCATCAGTCTTGCACCTCACTTAAAAGAAAGCTGCAGTCAGGTTGCAAAAATAACAACAGAACAGAACCCTGCCATGAACAAAGTTAAGTGCATCAGCCTCATCTTATGCACACAGACCTAAAGTGTGGATTAAGCACATATAATACAATGAAAACATAAGAGTCCCTAAAAATATAGCAAAAAATACTGGACTTTGGAAAATGTCAGACTTCTTTAATTCATATTTTATTTAAAAAAAATAATATTCATAGTCTGCTTCAGTACTTGGATATTATGCCGAAAGAAACTTTGAAATACAGTCTGAAATACATTCTGATAGCATTTAGCCAGGAAATTCCCCAAGTACATAACAATGGAAATTTTCTTAAACTCAAGCACAGAAAAACTGTTCATGAAGATAACTACTGTATGCCAGTGGTGACTTGGTTAACAAAAATGGCAGCACAAACCAGTTGTCTTTATGACAACCATTATTCCCTTAACCATGGGATGAAAACCCATTTAACGAACTGTTATATAGAATTAAGTCTTCCATGAAGAAAGTTAAAGTAAAAAAGACAGGCAGAATAAAAGACAATAAAACAACAAAAATCATTTACTATTGATTTTGCTGTCAAACAGCCACAGCAAATAATTAAGAATGCTTACTGAACCTGCTGCACAACGTAAATAATCCATTTCAGATGGAAAAATATTTCCCAGATATAGTGAAAATCCAGAAGTAATAAGGAGGCAAGTCTGCAAAGCAACAAATAAGACAAATTAATATGAATAAAAATAACTTTTTTAAAAAGCAACTAGTCAGAAATCAGTAATTCCTTTCAAATTAAGGTACTGATGAACACTTAATAATGCATTCTTTGTGAAAATAACTTTGAAGAAAAATATCAAAACATGTTGAGTTCCAAAGAAGACGTTTTGCTGATTACCAAGACACAATATTGAACAACATAATCACGTTTGAATTAATCACTGTGCCCTGACTTGGCAAATACCTAATAAAATGCTCAAAAAATTAATTGCAATGTTCACTGGCAAAAATGTTTCAGAAACCTCAGCTAAGCCTCTACTTGGGATTCTCCACTGGGCTCCGCCAACATTCATTATGCATATGGACAGCTGGGCAATTACCAACTAGAATAGAGTAATGAATATATTCAGATACATTGATGAAGATTCTTCCGCCTATATTCCTGCCTCCCTCCAAACTCTCTTCCCGCTTTGGTCCAGTGGCACACCTATGAATGTTCAACACCTCCTGTTTTCCCTTGCTAACTATTCTGTTTATTTCATCACGGCCAGAGTCAGACTCAGCAATAAATTATCAGTGTATTCTACTAACCTGTTTGCTTTTCGCTTGTCATTCCTCTGAGCAGGCATTTCTGTGAGAGGACCGAGCAAGATGAGAGACTGAATGGCTCTTTTGTTTTATTTGGCCATTTTTTTTTCTGTTACAAAATTATGGGTGTCTTTAAAAAGTCCTTGTCAAAAAATAACAGAAAATAAGGACAGCGTATGTGTGTATAAGCACATGCAGAGAATGCTGGCAGACTGGAAAACCAGTATTTATAGAAAACAACTTGAAATTGTGCTTGAAGCACACTGAATTGTTCCCACGCAAGAACGGGCCACACTAACTAGCAGACACTTTGGTGTTACTCTACAGTTTGCAACTGCTCCCTGAAGTAGACAACTGTTGACTATGACTTCTGTTGCTCAGAGTCCAGACTTTCCCTTCTGGATACCGTCTTTCAGAAGAGTTGAGAGAGATTAATCACTACAATACTTGGGAGAAAAATCTAATTGGAATTTATTGTATTAGTTTATTGATAAAGTAGCATTTTCATTTATCTATAAAATTTATGTTTCTTGATAATGACTTTAGCAAACAACCATTGAACAATCAGTCATTCATAACTCCGTAAAAAGGAAAAATCTAATTAAAAAAAAGCTGTTCTTTTTGACAATTAATTCTGAGAAAATTCAATGCAAAGAAAGCCAGCTCGTCTTTTGCTCACTTTTTCTATAACAGTACATCTGAAAGGAAATCCAGGTTTGCAGATTGTCAGAAAGGAAAAAAATCTTCAGCAGTTTCCATGAAAATAAGGGAAAACTTTTATTCACTGTGCAAAACCAAGTAATTACCATAATTACAATGAAACATATTTAGCTCTTAATAAAAATTGCTCTTCAAAACACACAGGCTGACAGAAAAAGACCAAATTCTAATTGCTACAATGAATTTTAATTAACTTGGCTCAGATGAAGCAGCATGTGATGTACATGCATGATCAGTGTGTCCTATGATTCTAGCAGTGACACAGAAATTCAAATCACTGTGACGTTCATGTAAGAAACAAGAGTATATACCTCATTACATGAATATTCTAACAAATAACTACATGACTATTGAACCCTGAAAGATAAGTGTGGCAGTTAAGCACCATATGTATTTTAATGCCAAAATGCTATGATGGCAAGTAAAGTAACTTTAAGAGGAGTTAAAAAATGCACATGATCAGGATACTTAACATTCTTTACAACAAGGTGTGGCTTATACATACATATGGGTTGATATTTACCACTACCATACTTACTGTCTGTTTATGCTATATGATTTAATATTAAGTACAAAAATCAGCCTTCCTATAGCATTGGTTAGTGCAGAACTATCCAAAGAATTAGTCAATTAAGTGTTACATTGTAAATTGGATATATATGTTTCTTTCTGTACAAATAGTTCTATTCAATAATATCAGTGATGAAATTTGGAGTCCCCAACTGATGTGAAACAGAACAGATTACTGGGCATTAAGACCTTTACCTACATTGTTAAACTTTGCATTATTTCAAGTACTTACTCCCATCAGCAAAGAAAAGATCCATGTTCTGTAACTAAAGCAAGGATGCAGCCTCTTCGATAGCTGAAGGTCACTAGATTTGATATCTGGTATATAATTTCCATTCTCTTGTTTTCCCCGCTCCAAAGTTGGCATCCTGTCATAGCTAAATTCTTCTCTGTAACCTTCTTCCCTGGTCATAACACTTCACAAAGGCAATTAAATAATGAGAAAGACCAAAAATATAATTTAGCACCTTCGCAAATTGAGATCAACGCTCAACTAGGTTTTCATCTATTTAAGATAAAATAAATAAATGCAATATTTAGTAAGGAGCTGTATACACATTTCAAAATACATCAGCATTCTAACAGCTTACTTTCCTACAATAAGCAAATTACATCTTCTAGCAACAGTTCATAATAATACAGTGTAAATACCAAAACAATGTGAGTCCGTGTATCTATGATATTGCAATAGATTTTTTATTTCAAGATTTAAGAACCACTTTTGGAGGTGTTTAGTTTGAGGGTAACTCTATAACCAAAGCTTTTTTCTTTTCTTTTATTAGCTCTATGACAGAAAAGATATTTAAACAAGTTTAGGTATTAATTTCCATTTGATTTTAACACCAGGTATCTAAAATGACAGACTTCACTATGAGTTCAATGAACTCATATGCTCACAATAACTCAGCTATAGCAAACTGTTTCTAATTTACCCAGTATCAACCATTTCTCTTGTTCACTCAGCCCTTTTTTGTTCATCTCACTGCTTGCCAGTCTGTTCAAATACCTTGAGGAATATCTTATATTAGAATTAAGTTACTGCAGATTTTTCAACAATTAAAAACCTTCAGGCTTACCTTGAACTGAAAAGTTAACTGTCAGTTTAGAACGGCCTCGTGAACACAGCTGCCTGTGCACTTTGTGATATTCTCACCGTTCAGTGAGTCATGCCGTCTTTGAAAAGTTCTCCCTTACACTTTGGCTTTCAACAACATCTATTCAGATACGGAACAAAAGCACAGCAAAAACTTCAGTTAAGCCAGGGAACAAGAAAATGCCTCCTGAATTTTAATTAACAGAACACACTAGAAAATGACTGTACTACATTCTCATAGGGCTGCTTCTTAATCAGACCAACAAATTAAAAGTTTCAAGTCTCTTTTTTATTTGAGTACTACCCCTTACTTGGCATCTTAAGTAAAATCTTCCTAATAGTTTACCGGTTTTAGTTATTATAAGAGCCAGTGATAATGATATTCAACAATCTAGTTCTTGTTCCAAAAGAGCAAAAGCTACTTATAATGCAGTATTCTCCTAGAATAAACTACAGATAAAAATTCAAGTAACCCAACAGGTTGGGAGGTTACAAAGTTAGAGGTTAGACATCTATCAAGAACATTACCTTATCTTTTTCTATCAAGCCCAGATTTCCAGAATTCAGAAAAGCCCTGCACAGTTGAACCGTGCTGACATTCATACTTACAGAACACCACGATGACTAAACAACATACTTTAAATCTAGCAGGCAGCAGTGACATGCAGTGGCCAGAGTACTTTGGATCCAGTCCTCCTGCTTATTAGGCAATGAAAAAAAAAAAAAAAAAAAAAGAATGCTTTTATCTTGAAGATGTTGGCACCTTGACAGCTACAGCAATGACAGGGTCTTTTGTCTAAACGTTGAACACTCTTGTAACCAAGACACAATTAAATCTGCAGTACTCTGAAGGGCATCACCTTTAAAATACGCTAGAAAAACTTCAGAACAAGCGCTGCTTCTCTGTTTGTACGGACTGTAGATTTTGCTTTTACTATGTCAGTCAATGCTGAAAGAATATTAAAATGTTACAGTTGTTTTAATAGATAGAAATATGGAAATTAATACACCACACACAGCACTAGGCACAGCTGTAAACTGTTAGAAAAGGGGGGGGGGGGGAGAGACTGTATAGCCAAGCAAAATTGTCTTAAGTAATTAAGCCCTTCTGTTCCTCTGTTCAGGGAAGAAACAGTATGCAAATATTTCCATCGTCTGTAACTTGTCAAAGTCTGTGGTTTAATGGAAAATAGGCAATACTTAACTTCACATCTTTTTCAATGAGTGCTAGGTACTGTTTGCTCTAAAAATTAATTACAATAGATACAAAACAGGATCATATTTTATCCCTTTTGACCAATTTAGGGACACCAATTTACTTCTGTTACATAAACTAGTGAGATATTAAGGTATTTACTTGATGTAATGTCTCTGAATAAAAAGAATTTATCAAGTCCTGCACCACTGAAGGGAACAGGGCTCAAGCCCTAGAAATCTTTGTTCCCAGTTCCAAGTGGTTCAGCCAGTACTGTACCCGAAAGCTCCCTCTCTCTCAACTGTGGCACGACAGTGTGCTCTCTGGTTATCGTGAAATTCCTTCTGATCATTTCCCGTGCACTTCTCAGTATTTGCCATTTTCCATTTTGCTCAGAGGTTCACCACACAATTACTGTAATCCTCTGCATTTGGCATCAGTGTCAACAACAAAAAAAAAAAGCACTTAAACATCACAGTTCAGTTTCTACACTAAAAAATTTCTGGGGGCCTTAATTTTATGTTCCTGATTCCATAAAAAGTCTTGGGTCATTTTTGTGTATACACAGCCACAAGGCACAATCTGGTAGGCAGGGCCCAAGTGACAGGCCAAGACTTTATAATACTAGCTAAGGTAGGAAGGTGCTGTACAGCAAGATTCCTCCAGTTCTCAAGAGCTGTCACGGTTTAGGGTCAGGGCAGCCCCTTAGATTTATAACTGACCATCTCTGTTAACCCCCCTCCCTCCCCACAGGGGAAGAGAAAGGGAATAAGGGAGAGAGACTCAGATGTTAGAAAAGGAAACTAGAACAGCTTGAATGAAAATGAAAAGAATAATAATAAAACTAGAATATTTACAAATATATACAAACCAGTATGGAAGCCAACCCCCCTGCT